>JAQFVV010007268.1:0-117345 GCA_028023455.1 Epiperipatus broadwayi | reverse complement strand
TTGAGATTAAAATGGGAAATAAATATTTTAAACTACAGTGTATTTATTTAAATAAAGATTATAAATCATCGAATCATCATAATGAACATGATTTTGTTGCTATGCATGAAAGGTATTCGGAATTGAAAGTGATTATTTATTCAATTAGAGAAAGTTGCTTGGTTGAGAGCCAAATATAATGAATTTGATTTATTTTATTAATCAATGGTAATATCCTCTCAAAAGTATTTTTTGTGCTAATAGTATAACATGCTGTTTATTTAGCGTCATGTAGATGAAACATGTAGGCAAAACATATGTTTGAAGTCACAATATTTAAGTTTTGTTGTTAATTTACTTTGATAATAGGGATAATCCCAAACTGATGCTTAAAGTTTATTTGATAATTTCAAAATCTGTAATAAATGATTTATTTTATTTGTTTAAAATCTTAAAACTGTGTCTGGAGTTATTATTGTATACATTCGTGTTTTCCTTTTCCACATCTCCACATTTCATAAACCTATCATAAAATAGATATATTATTTTAGAGTTATAATAATAAATCTGCTGGTGTCTGACAATATTGTTTTTAAACAAAGCAAAGCAAAACTCCATATACTAGTGCTACCTGTACTAAACAGAGTAATCAATGGATGCCAGAAGGCTTGTGCATAAAATCCCTATCTAATGCCTACTCATCCAATATCCCCAGACTAGATGCAGTGCTTTCAGATCCAAAGCTCCTCACTAACAAAGGCCACAAGCCAGAAACTAGTCTGGGGATATTGGATGAGTAGGCATTAGATAGGGATTTTATGCACAAGCCTTCTGGCATCCATTGATTACTCTGTTTAGTACAGGTGCACTACTATATGGAGTTTTGCTTTACTTTGTTTATAAACAATTATGTGCTACTATTGGAGATGTGATCATTTGATGCTTGCTGCTAATATTGTTTTTACTTAATCCAAACATTATAAGGAACATTTGTGCTGGATAAATGTATTAGAAAGGTTGCCAAGTTAGTATATTTGTTAGATGATGATATGAAATTAAAATACCTTATTTCTGTCATTATCTTATCATTGAAACATGGTAGAATATTTTAATCAATTTGTTTCATTACATTTTTATCATACTTTAGAATTATAACTTATGGGCCAATGTAGTTTATTTAATTCAACTGTGTTTGTTAAATTCCCTGAGATCTTATTGTTTATTTCTTGATTGGCATTAAAGTAGATGATTAGATTGTGATATGCCAAGTCATAGAATTGTTTAGTATTATAATTATAGCAAGCTGATATATGTTATATTTGGATGAAGGAAGAAATTAAGTTTAAAGTATATTTTAATAGACTGTACTGATAAACATGATTCTTTATCATACATTTAATTAATAAAAAGGATTTACATTATTTTTGGTGTTTGTAATATTTCTTCTTTTATTTATTTATCATCATATATCTTATGAACTGCCCATAGCCTCCCACTGAGCTAAGTTGAACATAAACTTAAATATAGAGTCTCAATAATAGTTTGTATTATATATCTTGTTCTATTGTTCTATTCATTAATAGAACTGGTGCCTGGGCATTTCGCGCATGTAATGTATATGAGCAGTGTTGGGAGTGTAGGTTATAATATATATATATATATATATAAACAATAACAAAAAATATAAAATTTAATTTATTCAATTTAAATTTCACAGTTGTTTGTAGTTGTTTAAGCATGCATTTCTTTATGTGTCTATGATAAGCTTATTTAAGGTAGAAACATCTTTTTCTCATTATTATTTTTGTTTGAATTTAATGTATAAGAATTGACAGTAAATGTAAAATACTATTGATTTGAATCTCTGTGTGATTGCAAATTTCAACCATTATAGACTTCTAATAGCAACAAAAATATTTATATTTCAGATTTTTAGTTAATATTTGCCTCAGTATTCATAGTTATCTATTAGACATTGTCCATATAGACAAGTATAATGATTAAAATTAAGAATTGTTTCTTTTTTATATAAAAATGTTTAGGATAATTTTTTATGTTAAATGGTTTTACTGACAGTGAAATAAAAAGAAATAAAATAATTGTTTCTGCAACCACAATTGAAAATAAAATCATGGGTAGTCCAGAAATTAATTAAATCTATCTTTTCTTACAGGGATTGACTTAATTAATTTTTGAACCTCCCATACTTTTATTTTAATTTAATATAAAATTTCTAATTGTGGTTGAAGAAACAACTATTTCTTTTGATGCACAGTTGTTAAAAGCATATAATGTAAAAAATATCACTATTATTTTAAAGTTGTTATTACTGGCACAGTAAATGATAAAGTATAACTATTTTGTACTTTTAATTAGCTGAACAATTATAGATAATTTATTAATAGATAATTATGCTATAAGTTAAAATGTATATTTCTTAAGTTATATATCACATGTAGTATGTGTATATAATAATACATACATATAGTATACATATATCAAAAGATATTTCTGTCATAAGTTAATATATATATATATTATATGTACATAATTTTATATGTATCATAAATCAAATCACTAAGTTTTGGATTTAAAATTGTTTGATAATTTTTATTTTAAAATAATTGTGTTAGAAAGAAGCTAAAAAAGAAACCACCACAATTATTTAAAACAATTGTGAAAAGCTCAAGAAGAAAACTGCATTCATTATTTAAAACAATGATGATAAATTTTTTCTTTAGCTTTTTTTAAACAATTGTTTTAAAATAAAAATAAAACTTATTAAATAATTTTAAGTAGAAAACTTAGTTACTGATTTATTGTGTGTGTATATATATATATATACACATACTAAATATATATATATATATATATATGTGTGTGTGTGTGTGTGTGTACACATACTAAATATAATATATATTTTAAGAGTTTTTAATAGTTAAAAAATCTTATTAAATTGAAGGAAAATATATTTATACTGCCCCTTTGCAAACATTATTTAAAATAAATCAAAGTTTTAAGAATAATTGTTAACTGTAAAAAACATGAAATGATTGAATATTTTTAATATTTTCCTGATTTCTGTTTCATATATACAAAACTAGTTGATGTACTGAAAAGATAAGTATTCTAAATGAATTAGGGTTGTATAATTTAGTTAATTATCAAATTTCAAGAAATTCTATTGAATTTAAATATATTAAATCCCAATTTTAAAATTTTAATCTAACTTGGAAAAAAGCATATCTTAAATAAAATTAACAAACAAACCAATTTTCCAACTTCAATAAAAACATTTAAAAGTCATTATTTTGACAAACAATAATTGCTTTTTTAATCTTACATTTATTAAACCAACATAGATTTATATTTATTGATTTAGATCAGAATAATTTATTCAATTCAAGTTTCTTTCTGCTTTGATATAAAATATATTGAATCAAATTAGCTTTATTATTATATATACAGTACATCAAATCAATAGCCTTTACTCTCTATAAAATAGTATTGCTTTGTATTTTGTTTGCAATATTAATTCCATTTTATTTTTACCAAATCAAAAATAATAGATTATTTTATTTGTCAATATAAACATTTTTATTAAATTTAAAATAACTTTTTTAAATTATCAAAAATATTATTACCTATTTAAGCAAACTTTCAATCAGTTTATACTTTATTTGAATGTTTATAAATCTAACTTATATGCCCACTTCTATTTTTATATGATATATACTTATGTGCATGGACACATTATTAACATTATCTATTCATTGTTAGTTAGAAATGAGATATTCTCTCTTTCTGTGACCATTTTTTGATAAAAAAAAGTGAAATGAAACACACTTATGATGATTAATATTTTTGCACATATATTTTTTATAAATATAAAAAGAATTTATTTGTAAAATTTATACTTTAACTTCTTTGAAATGTAACCAGCATTTTAATAGTTGATCATTAAGAGTAGTATCATATAATTCAGAGATGTGTGAAGAATCCTAATGTCAATAAATTTAAATGATACATCTCAATTAAACCCTGTTTAGTATAACTAGCAAAATCTTTGGAGTCTATAGCTGGCTCATGAAAATTAACTGACTTAAAAGAGACTGTCTTGGAAAAATATATAAGAAAATTGGAGTAATCTTAAAAGCTTAATCTGTTTTCTTAATAGCTGAGAATAAACATATATGTAAAATCTTCGATCTATCAAAAGTTTAATCTGGCTTGACAACTGGCAGTTTATATATATATATATATAATGACAATGATGATGATGATGATGATATTCATAGTATTAATTCCAGGAGCTTCCATGTAATAAAAATATAATAGCTAAATAGCTGACATTTCAGTACAATAACAAATACTTTCCTCAGAGCTTTTTCTTTCTTAAATCATAAGAATGTGTGTGATGAGATTTAAAATCATTATTTCTTTCCCAAATATTGTTAATTTTTTTTTAATTCACACTTTTTATTCATGGTCTGAGGCATTAAAAAATCTCTATAGCTTTCCTAAGCACTAGTCATATTGTCCAATTTTTGCTAGAATATGTGTTTTATTAAAATTAATGTCATGGTTTGTTAATTTAATGTATGAATAAATGGCTGATGAATTAGATTTTTCTCTAATTACCAAAATTTGTTCTTCCTTTCTTATGTTTATTCTATGATTTGGCTGTCCAATGTTTGAATATAAACAAACATAAATATAAGAAAAGAGGAACACATTTTGGCAGTCAGAAAAAATCTAATTTATCACCCATTTATTTACACATTAAATTAGCAAACAATGACATCAATTTTAACAAAACATGTATTCTGGTAAAAATTTAACAATATAACCAGAGCCTGCTAAGGGGAGTTATACAGATTTTTGAAAGGCCTAAGAGCATAAATGAAAAGTGTAAATTAAAAAAAAATTAACAATATTTGGAAAAAGCTATTGGAGGATAAAATATTTTTTAAAACTTCTCAACCAATAGAATTTAAGAATGAGGAAAAAATAAAAAAATTAAAAAATAATGATTTTAAATCTCACCGTCACACATTCTTATGATTTGAAAAAGAAAAAGCTTTGAGGAAATTACCTGTTATTGTACTGAAACATCAGCTATTTAGCTATTATATTTTTATTACCTGGAAGCTCCTGGAAATAATAGTATAAATTCATTTATCTGTGAGAATATTAGAATTAATGTATATAATAACAATAAATATAATAATTATAAAAGTAATTAATTATTATATTGTGCCAGTCAAAACATGCTTATCCATCTAACACGAGCTGGAACTCACAAAATGTACTTCAAACCCAGTCGAGCCTGAGATTTAGGTCAGGGACCATCCTGGATTCGAATCCACTCTCCAAGCACCAGATCTAACACCCAATGGATAACATAACAATGGTAGCGCACGAGATTTAATTCTTCATCCGGCCCACTAGCAAATCGGAGAAAACAATAAGACTCATGGACTTAAACATATATATAAACAACTTAAATACTAGACATTCCACAGATAAAATCTAACATATTTAAATAATAGGGGCTTTACTAATGAATACTTATGGGCAATTAGTGAATTGGATTGATTTAATAATGAGACAGAAACTGATATATGATGAATTAAAATATATTTATTGACAATTGTTGTTGGCAAATGCACACAGGCATTTCATTTATAAAGTAACATTCTCTAGACTATTTGAACAATAATTGATGTTGGCAAATAGATTTGCGGCTATGATTTAATGGAGCCAAATATCCTGCTATACAACTAATCACTACATTAACTTATTTGTTATGTCCTTTTATAATCAGTTCGAGTGACTCTTTTACGTAAAATCAAACCAAGTCTGGAGTGAAACTTAATACATCTGACTATAATCAATTTATATATTAACTATGGGCTTATAAAGCATCCCAGATAGCTTAAGATCGAACGGGTTTTCAAGAATGCTTCGGTTCAATGCCGAAGATTGCATATTAGGGAGGAAAGAGTTGGCTATAACGATTTTACTAATATGCTAGGCACAAGTAAAGTATAATAATAAAGTGGCTCTGTGGATGGAAGAATAGTTTTAGGGTTTTTGTGACAAACAACGGTTTACCCAATAACCGGTCGTCATGCTGCTAATGGGGAACCTTTATTTGGTTCAGAGGCGGTGGACTTACGTGCTAATCTGGCCCGTAGCTCAGACTTCGCTACTGCACTACCCATAAGAGAAAATGGGCTGGACTTACTGTGGCTCCACCTTATATATATATCAAAAAGAACAGCACAATGAGAAAATATTAATAAATCCCACATCCGCCAAGCCGAAGGATATTATAAATTAAAGATCATATATTAAATGAACATTAGATCATCAGCTTGATCAAAAGAGCCAACTCTTCTGTAGCATGAGAAATACGATATGCTACAGACAGGAATATATAGATACAAACTTTACTTTATCCCGTTCAATCTCTTTAGTTATCTATAACTACTAAACTTTTAAAAGGGGGAAAAGTATATTTAATAGGGGACTTACGAATACTTAACTAAAAAAATATACTTATGATTGCACTCCAGGCTAGTTTAATCTTTAGTAACATAATAAATAAAGGTTGAAAAGCCACATTTTATATTTATATTAATTAATTTACTAAATGACAAAAATATGAATTTGGGTTTCGAAACAGCGCACGAAATGACGCTATATAAATAATAATACGGAGATTTTAAATGACATCTTTTTAAAAAAACATATTGGTAATTAAATGCACGCTGTTTCGAAACATAGGCATAATAACAATAATTAAAAATAAGCAAAAGAAAAGCAAAATATAACTGCAGTGATTAAATTATATAGCAAAATATTAATTAACAAAGAAATTTAGCAAAAATATTTCATTTATAGATTTCAAATACGATTTAGACAGAGTTTACAATATTGAATTAGTAAAGAAATTTGCAAAAGTATTTCATTTTAGAGAATTTACAATATTATTTGGAAAATAATTTAGAAAGAAATTGCAATAATATGGTTAGCTAACCTGATTTTGAAGAAATAATGATTGTTGTTGAAATTTACACAGAGTTCTGCAATTTTAAATAATATTAAAACAGTTCTCCTATAGCTGAACTGGAGATATTCGAGCTGGAATGAAGGTGAGTTCTTTGGCGGCTTATGGCATATTCTTATTCAGTTGTGAGACGATTTAAAATGGTGTTGGAACGAAGGTAAGTTCTTTTAGCGGCTTATGACATCTTTTATTTGGTGTGGTTGTTGCTTCGGCATTTGATGGATTGAACTCGGTGTTCCATCACGGGAATTGCAGCAATTCTTGCCTGACTTTAGCCAGACATGGTAAAATTAAACAATTTTGACTTGGATAGTAATAGCTCTTCAAAAGCAAGATGGAGCCTATCTTCCTGCTTAAAATAAGCCCTATTTATACATTTTGACTAAACTTTAACACCTTTTTGGAATTTCATTAGCCTCGGGACCAATTGACTTTTAATTAAACAAAATAATATAATCCAATTTCTACAACAGATAATGTCTCCGAGGTGTTATATTTAATTTACTTTAAAAAATTATTAAAACATATAAATTATATAATTTGATTTAGTTTCATTAATTAAATTTCTTTTTAGGTGTTATAGAATGTTAAGGCCTAGCAGAAAGAACGGTATTCTGATTTAATGATAAAGTCTTTTGTGCAAACAAAAATCAATCAGTAAACTAGATTTTACTTTTTACCCGGGTGCGTCACTAATTGATTTCTTGTTTACACAAAATTCTCATTTTTAATTATAAACGGATTTTTATTTTACTGAAATAAATAACTTTTAACATATTTGTTTTTACCAAATTATTTGTTTAAAAAAAAGCAAATTTAAAGAAAATACTTTAGTTTCAATTATATATGTAAAACATTAAATCAGAAAGCCGTTAAATATATTTTAAAGAAAACATTTTACATTATAGTATATCTTTTTTATTTTAACTTAAATATATATATATATAAATCATTTTGCCGCTATTCCAAGGTTTAAATTATCCATCCACATATGAATATTATAGCGAATATAATTAAGAATTGACTGAAAATTAACAAAACATTTTATAATAAATTATGAGCATTTCTCCGCTATAACTTTATCAAACCTGTCTAATTATAGCGTGTTTTCGTATGTAAATGGATGATGCAATTTAAGCGGCCATTATAGCAAAGTTTTCCCGCTTGACTTATATACAACATTTTTACATATGACATTTTTACATTTAAGATAGGTTCGAAGCTAGTTCAGATGAGTAGGTCATTAGGTTGATGGTGAAACGGAAAGGGATTGGAGGTTTCCGTTTCACTATACAGTCTTTTAATTCATAGAAGTACTTTCAATTAATTCCTTAATCTTCATCAACTGCCATTAAATTAAAAAGAAACATAATGGAAACAAACACAATCAACTCAAATGCCATAAATCCTGAATTTTAACATTAGCAGCTTGTTTTTAATCATATTTATTTTATATCTATTTTTTAAAATTGCCTCCTTAATTTTTCTTTTATCATGAAGAATCTTAACACTTTCAATATCAAACTTAAATTTATATTTACATATCTTTTCATGATCCAAGAAAACTAAAGCAGTTAAAATTTGGGATTCATGGGATTTGAGTTTATGTTTGCTTCTTTGAATTTCATGGCAGTTGAGGAGGGTTAAGGAATTAACCAAAAGTACTTCTGCAGATTAAAAGACTGTATATAATAGTTAATTACTGTTATATTTATTATTTTTATTGCTATTACAATATTTTTTAAGTAACAGACATTTTATTTGTATTACTTTTTTTTAATATAATGGATTTAAGTGATGTTAAAAACAATGGATTATTAAGGAATGGCAGACACAATGTAAAAAAGTTATTAAGCTTAAATGCAAATTGTGTTTTTTAAGGATTGGCAAGTTTATCGTGTATTCTAAATTGTTACAACATAAAATTGAACAGTTTTATAAATTTAATACCATGGTGTGTGGAAAATTAAAATTACTAATTTCAAATGGTGTAGTTAAGAAATATAAAAAAGACTTTTTGATATTCTGAGGTATTTAAAAGCAATTCAGCATGTAATAATTTTAAATGAATGGTGTGCTTGGGACAAATAGAAAATTGTCTGTAGAAATGGATGCCGGACTATTTCCATAATCTATAAGTGAATGTTGAATGTATAGAAAATTTTAAACTTTATTTAAACTTTCCAAATACAAACAACTTGTTAGTAATAACACACAAATAGACAACACAGGTTAGTAATTATACAATTACTAAAAAAATTGAAAGACACAGGAGGATTTGAACCAACTCTCATGTATAAATATATTAAATTTCTATTATATATTGCCTTTGACAGAATAGCTCAGTTGGTTAGAGCATTTGCTTTAAATTCGATATGCAAGAATCTAAAGGTGTGAGTTCACCTTCTAAGCAAATATAGGCCAGAAACACCTGAAGAAAAATGGAGAATACTACTACTCATAACTTTGTGTAATTACTAAACCAGTGTTGTCTATTTGTGTGTTATTACTAACAAGTTGTTTGTATTTGGAAAGTTTAAATAAAGTTTAAAATTTTTTATACATTCAACATTCACTCATAGATGGTAGAAACAGTCCAGCATATTACATCTATAATATACCATCATCACAAACCTTCAGACAAATACAAAATTGTTTGAGCTTAAATTACATAAATTTGAGAAGAAAATTGGTTCTTATTTAATGAGCAGTATCCACAAACTTATAATGGTTTGAATTTTGTCAATTTGTGAGATAAAAAAATACATTTGATTGAGAAATATATTTTAAGTCACAGAGCTAATATGTCAGCAATACTTGGGATGATTATACTTTGGGATTAATTGCAGCTGTTCAAACATCATTTGAAATGATTTCTGGTGATAGTCATATTGCTGATGAAATTATTAAGAAAATTGTCATAAATTTAATGTGATTCCATATGAGAATTCATTGTAACTAGCCATTTCTGGAATTTAAATAGAAGCTAAAAAATGATGATATGCTTTGTTTGAAAGAAGATAAAGGTCTGCAGATGGGTCTAATGATGAAATGTCAGTATACTGAAAAAGTTAAGGTGCAAATGGATAAACTTGGTTTTTTTTTGATTGGAGACTGTAATATGGATTATCAGAAAATGAAATGTAATAACAATATTTTTTTAAAAAAAGGTTAGAATAAAGCTGTAGGTAATAATGTGTATGATATGATATGTGCTTCCTGTACTATATGTTCCATATTTTTGCAAATATAAAGTTACATAAAGAAGGTAATGCATTGCAAATTATAACAGATTTTGGTGATTCATTTATATATAAAACTTCTAAATATATCGGTAAATTGTTACAAGTGTTTTTAGGATTTGGGGAAAATACTGCATCATCTTTTGATTTTGTAGATCGAATTGAAAATATAGATATTGATGAGAGTGATGTTATTGTTTTATTAGATATGATAGAACTGTATGGTTTTATTGATAGAGTGAATTTCATAAAAATAATTGAACATGCATTAAAAAGTAAAGATATTTGTAAATATGTGATAAAATTTGTTATTGATTTTTTTAAAATTTTTGGATAACATTGTTGCTTCTTTTGAAGATGGATATTATAAAATTCTAAAGGTTGGCCCGTGAGGCTACCTGTTGCTGCATACATTTGCAATTTTGTTTTGTCTACATATGAGAGTAATATTTTAGATATGTGTACCTTTAAAAATATTAAAATTTACAAAAGTATGTGATTGCTTTGTTTGTAGAAATACCAATACTATAAAAGTGCTTGTAGAGGAATTAAATAATCTGAATGCCTTGAAATGGACTTTTGAAAAAGAACAGGACAGAAGTATTAATTATCTGGATTTATTTATTACAAAAGATAATAGTATGTTAAGATATAAATTAATAGAAAAACCATTGCAAAAAATGGGATATTATGCATAAAATGGCAAGCCATAGATCTTTTTTGTTTCATAATAAAAAATTTTGTCCTTACCAGTAATATAAAGTAAAAAATAGCAAGATATTTGCCAAGAAATTGCTTAAAGTTGCTTATAAGATTAAACAGATTAACAATATTTTATGACAATTTAAAAAGGGTTATAATAATTTAAAGGAGTTGAAGACTGATAATAAAAAATGGATATCTATTCCATATATTTCAAATGCTCAAGTGGAATTTTTTAAGGATATATATATAAGAATGTGTTTAATGTTTCATTTTGTGGTGTTTCCAGAATAGTTTTTGCGTCAGCGCTAGAGGGGTGTGTGTGTCCTTAATGATTTGTCCAAAAGTCACTACATAAGCTACTAAGATGGCTCTAGTCATGATTAGGTGTGCTCATTTTAGGTGATTGAGAACCAAAGGATCAGCTCTCCTATAATGGTCGTAAGGCTGGGGAATGTGTTTTGTTTCTCTGCCAATGTTTTATCAAGTAAAGATACCGAACTCTCAATTTTAAGAATGACAAGATTGTTGAAAAGAGTGCATGTTTCTCAAAATGTCCGAACGCTAATTATGATTCAAGATAATTTGTTTGTTTTTCCCTTTGTATTTGCTTTACTATCTTTTCTTTGTACTCATAATCAATAAATTTACTTTAAAAAAAATAATGTAAATAAGTTACTGAATAAATCTAAAAATGTCATTCCTGTCAAGGAGAAAAGTAATATTGTGTATCAAATTTTTTATGGATGGATGTTATCATATATAGTGAATCGAGGTGTAGTGCTGAGAAAAGATTAAAGGAGTGTGAATTGTTATATGAGCATGTGAAAAGGAAAAATAATAATGATTTGACTATTTCAGTTTTTTTGGGGATCATAAAGGGGGAGGGGGGCATGTGAATATGAATTAAAGTTTGATCTTGAAAGTATTAGATTTTTCATGAGGAGAGAAATCATAATAAAAGTAAAATTAAGGAGGCAATTTTAATAAATACAAGCATTTTAAAAGCAATGTCACGTTATATATGACTTACTTTATTGATTATATATATATATATGAAATTATATATGGATATATACATATATTGTTTGCAATTTTTTTATCATTTGTGTTTCTACTCAGAGTAAATGTATTTATTTGTTATATACTGTATATCAATAAAAGATTTTTTAGTAAAACATTAGTTGATCTGCTTAATTTTTTTTTTTAACTTAACATTTTTAATAGTATATTGTAAAAAAAAAAAGAGTTGATTTTTGATAATATATTAACTTTTATAGAATCAATCAAAATAAAAAAAATAGTCTTGGGATAAATTTAGTTTTTATAACATTTTTGAAAACTATATTTTAAAAAAAATTGACATTTTAATAAGCAAAAAAATGACAATAACTTGAAGAACTTCATTAAGAAATAAATTATTACTTTAAAAAATAATTATAAAAAGACAAAAAATTTTGTTTGCAATAAAACGTTTATAAGTCATTTTAAACAACCTAGTTATAAGTGCACAATACTCATCCACTCTTCCTCCTCATATATATATGTATAATTTATTTTATATTATAATAATCCTGATGATATTAACAAAAGTAGCATAATTCTTCTAGTCTGGGATGACCCCCCCCCCGCTACATTTTATTTTCAGCATATTATTTTATCTGATCTTTATTGCATTAAAAAAAATCTCTGTCACTAAAGGGCGACCCATAATTCCAGCATTGTGATACACCATCTGTCATATTGACTTATTTTTATTTCAGCATTGTAATATATGATCAGCCATATTGGCTTATTTTTATTCCAGCATTGTGATATACCATCAGCCATATTGGTTTATTTTTTATTCCAGCATTGTGATATACCATCAACCATATTGACTTATTTTCATTCCAGCATTGTGATATACCACCAGTCGTATTGACTTATTTTTAGTTGGTATATTAGTGTGAATTAAATTGTTAACATAAGAGTGAATCCAGAAAATTTACCTCACAGCTTCCATAATATATATATATATATAGCTTCATTATAAAATTCTATCCATTAATTGGATTATTTTTGCATAATTTCTGAAGATGTAATATATATTATTTTTTGAAACTTTTGCTTCAGTAGATTCTTTCTATAATAATAAAATAAATTTATTTTGTATTATTGCTATTTGGTATTCTCAAAGACATTCTCAAGTTTTCTCATAGGGATTCTGCTTTTTTAAATATGTTCTAATGCAACATGTTAGCTTAGATAAAATCTGCTAAATTTTGAGATGTTTATTTTGGCTTTGATTTTCAATAAACAAAGTTTGTAAAATTCTTTTTTTTTGCATATACAGCAAAGATTTTTAAATATAAAAATATATTTTGATCCTATGAATAAAGACAATTCACTCTTTTTTTAAATTATTTTTTAAAGCTTCTATATTGTCTTTATTTTTTTATTTTGATGTTTTCACATTTTTCCAAATTTTTATTTCAAATGATTACAAATATTTATATTTAAAAATATTTCATAATTAATCTGTTTAAAATGTTTATAGTTGTAAATTTTTTTTTCTCAGATCTAATAACATCATATATATATATTGTAACAGTCAAATTTGTACATTCATGAAACAAAATCCAGAGTTCTGGCAAATTATACCAAGGCTGAGATGAGGGGTTGAGACCTCGAATCAGATCACACCTCAGTTCCTCCACCAACACCCCTATGAATGACATACTACAATTGGAGTTTCTTAATTTGCATGCCAGCAATAGCAAAGGATGGAGCAAGAGACTTGAAGAATAAATGACTAAATTACTCATGATTTAACTAAACACACACATTTATAGTTGGTTAAACAATGTGTATATTAATAACTAGTACTAAATTAGAGTACATTTGGATAAGATTTGGTAATGAATTACAAATAACACATTAAACATTTATGGGTTTTAAATATTTAATTATAAAATATAAGATAAACAATACAAATATAAAAAGTGCATTGGGATTTACACACACAGGTGTCTTCTAGTGATGAGAGCATTTCAATACAGGTTCTCATCTTTTACACACTTTAATTAAAATGAGTTTATTACAATTTTAATCTATGGTTTTGAATCATGCCTTAATTATGGTATGCCATCCCTACAAGGTTTGCTAATAGCCAAATCCTATGAGAATGATAACCAACAGATATAACCAATCTATTATTATTATGTAATGAGCAATAAATGGGCTCTTTATGCAGATTGCATTATATAAACTAGATCTTAGGTTCAGATCAATGCCAAATATATAGTATTATGGAGGGCAAACTGACAATTTGTAGCATAACTTCTGAGACTACAGTGCTACATAAAATAAATAAGAGATGTGGCTTGAATGTGCAGTTACTTGTGGGATTCAGTACCAAGTACTCGGTTCCCATGGACCATACGACTTGCTATCTTAAAATGTGAACATTTAGTTTGGGTGATCAGAGCAGCTTATAAAACAATATGGACCCTTGTGTTCCAGTTCTAAAAAGTGAGCTATCCAATTTAAGAATAAAGGGGTGACCCTTAAAACCAAAGCCCATTTTAATAAAATATATATAGCAAGGTGTATACTGCATCTGTGTGCTTCATAAAGACACATTCATAATGCTTTCTAAAATATCAATATTAAAATTAATCAAGCATGAAATCTATAGTTTCATTCTGTGAAACTACTATACACTGGTTCATAAATTAGCATACCTAAATCATGCTAAAAGGATAGTTATAAGTGACCTAGTTTACCAAGTAATCCATACAATTTATAAGAATAAACTAAGAAGGAGTAAAGCATATTTGAGACTTAAAAATTAACAAATTATTTATAGTATGCTTTAAAATATCACCCTTAATGACCACTTAATATGCAAACCTGAATTATACAATAAGCCAAAACATAGTAGCACAACTAATATATATATATATATATATATATATATATATATATATATATATATATATATATATATATATATATATGAGTAAGTATTCAAACTGGAGATTTATAGGTATGCTAAAAGGCAATATAAATTAGCTACATGAGAGTGTTTAATCATCTCTTCAAAATTATTATTATCATCAATCTCCAGTCTGAATGGCATAACATAAATAGATGAATTAACAATATATAAAATAGGCTTGACTGCAGATCAGAAAGATAGATAAATAATAATAATAACTGATTACAGTTATTATGTTAAGAAAATTATCAATTGCAAATATTTATTAAGCAGGCGAGATTCTTACAAAGATTATTATTATTAAATTAAAGTTACAGAATTTACTTGTTAAAGTTATTACAAATTATTAATTACAAATGTTCAGCATTTAGCTAGCTTTAGAATTATAAATTAATTTAATAGTTTAAGTTTTAATTTTATAGATCTCTGCAGGAAGAAATTTACCAATCTTTTTCTAGCTGAGGCATTTGGTGCTGGCATTGTCCATTAGGCTGGCTTGTCTGATGGCTTCTCAGCAGGCTGTGGGTCTTGAACTTCATCCTTATCCTGGACCAATTATTTGAGAAGGAAGACAGCAGCAGTGGCTCTTACCCCACAGTTTTCATCATAAAAAAAGAGTGACTGAGCAAACGATGTCTGAATTTTGGGTTTTTTATTAACTCTTTCTCACACCCCTCCCAAGCTATTAAAAGTTGTTTATGACTTTTAATTTTCAATTTTAAGTTTTAATAGCCAGCATAAATTTTAATAAGAACAAAAGATCTGGCTTAGCTATTAATGAGTGGTGCCAGGTTAATGATTTTGTCTTTGCCTTTTTGAACTTATTTTTAAATTTTTAAAAATCTTTGGCTCTCACTTTACAATTTAATGAGAGGTATTTCTGAGAAACCGATGACCTTGATTCTTTATTTTTTTAAAAGAGATTTAAGTTGCTAACATTCTTCTATATGTATAAGACAGATACCCCTGAATTTAAGATTTATATGCGAATACCAACAAATCCTTAAATTAAATAACTTAAAAGATAACTTAGAAAGAATTTAGAAAATTTGTAATGTTTACTAATTCTATCACATTACAGTTCCCTTTGTGTATATATATATATATATATATATATATATATATATATATATATATATATGTGTGTGTGTGTGTGTGTGTGTGTGTTGCTCCTACACATACAACAATATTTACAACTTACTTTAATTTTATTAATTTTAAAATTATAACTGCATATACATTATATGCATACAAACATCAATATTAATAATAGGTGTACGCACATATTCGCACATACACATTAATATATGCTATTACATATCAAAATAAATTATTATGAGATTATATATGTGAACTGGGATGGGTTCGAACTCGGAAAGAAGATTACTATGGCACATAGTAGGTGAAACAGGATGATAGACAAATAATACTGTTTCAATATATATATGTGAAAATATTTCCAGTGCATAATTCTATTTGAAATAAATAATCAAATATCAAGTCACTCCCAACATTAAGAAATTTTCAACTACATCCTCTGTGTCCTCCATGAAATAAATGTACCTTTTTGAATTAGCAGTTTTGAAATATGAACTCTAAATATTTATTTCACAAAGGGCACAGCTGAAAATTTATTAACACTGAGGGTGACAATATTATATATTATTTTGGGAGTTTCCATGTAATAAAAATATAATAGATTAATAGCTGTCATTTCATTATAATAAGTAGTACTTTCCTCAGAGCTTCTTCTTTCTCAAATCATAAGAATGTGTGTAGTGAGATTTAAAATTATTATTTTTCCTTTTGTTATTTTATCCTCATTCTCATTCTTATGATTTGAGAATGAAGACAAAGTACTGTTATTGTACTGAAACATCATCTATTTAGCTATTATATGCTTATTACATGAAAGCTCCTGGAAATAACACTATGAATTCATCATTTATCCATGACAAGATTAGTATATATATATATATGAAAAACAAAACAAGTTATAAATCACGTAACTTGCTATAGCTTGCATTTATGATCAATAGATGGAGCTTTACCAAAATCTCCATACAAGCTAATGCTTACATAAACGCCAAAAGAGATAGAATTCAATATCTCTTTCGTTGTCTCCACCTACAGATCAGCTGATTTCAAGCTAATTGGCTATCATCAGTGAAGTGTAGTGACTAGAAACTAGATCTAAATACTAACTCTAAAATCAATGTTTATGAAGCACATTTCTATCAGTTTGCAAGCGCATGAATTTTTTAGACACATAATGTCTTCAAATCCAGCATAACAAACCAGATAGCTATATGGGACTGAAATCAGTTCAGTTTCACCACATAGTAAAAGCCTCTGCAATATATATCATTGCAAAACCTTCAAAGGTACATTTATGAAAAACAAAACAAGTTATAAATCATGTAACTTGCTATAGCTTGCATTTATGATCAATAGATAGAGCTTTACCAAAATCTCCGTACAAGATTTTGGTAAAGCTCCATCTATTGATTATATATATATATATATATACAAGAAATGGTAACTGGGTACATTCATGTATAATTTATTGTATAAAAATTATATATGCCAACATTTTGGCCAGATCATACTGGTCATCAACTGGTTAATAAATATTATAAAAATGAATGTAGAGGTGCTATAAATTATTGACCAATAATGAACATTCTACTAATAGAAAATAGAAATGGCAAATATAAGAAATTATTTAGATTAATGAATTTTTAAAAAAATATTCGAAGTAGAAATTAATTTGAATGTATCTTCACATTTGTTGATATAATCTGACCTTTTAAAAATACTAATAGGATACTGTTGGAGAGTAGCACATCTGGATAGTATTCTGATGATAAAAAATCAATACCTATATCAATAACATGGAGAGAAAGTGCCTCATAACTGCATTAATGTGTTTATCTATTCTAGCATTGACATGGATGATTCCTCATACCTATTTAAGAAGCATTACAAATGCTACATGAAATTTTATAAACTTTTTGGTTTCAAGAAAAATTGAGTCTTTAGACTTGGATAGAATGATATTGTTTAATAAGAGGAGACCCCAAATAACTTTAATTGTTCTCTGGTTTGTGTGTCTGTTGTAGTACATACTTGTCCTGCTACATACATCTTGCAGGAATCCTTCTGCATCATCTGCCAAATGATATCACTATGTGAATTTGTGGGACCACATAGCACATTTGTTTGTAAAGTGTATTTCACATATTTGTTAATTTTTTTTAATAATGGGTAAAAGGTTTGACAATGTAAAAATCTGTTTTCATTTACAGAAAATGACAAGAAAAAAGTGGTAATGCCTGATGGAGATTATAAGCAAGCTGATCTAGAAAAACACAAGTTTATGATTGGTTTAATTGAAATGTCAAATTTATCCAGATTCTTAAAAAACATCGCAAGTGAAGTTCAAAGTCAAAATTATCGGTTTTTTTTTTTACACAAATGGCATTTTTAAAATAGGGTCATGTGATCTATGACTCTTATTTTGACTATTAATGGCATTTTTCTCTCAAATTTAATTTGTAACAGTCAGGTATTTTTTATGAAAGTTTTGAAACATTTATGTGATGTGGTAAAACATAAACATTCTGTTTTGTGACAAAAAAGAGAGCAGTATTACTCCAGCAAAGTGTCATCTCTTGAAAAACACTTTTTAATTAAATTTAGCACGACCCAGCTTATCTATCAGCCATATTCATGCGATCTTGCTTCATGCAAATTTTTTTAAAATCTCTTGAATGGAAAAATGTCTCAATTTTTTTTGTGGGCTTAGAACTGGGGGGAGGGGGGCTGACAGAGGTGTTTTTCCATCACTTTGCAAGTGTTTCTGGACTAAAAAAATTGAAAAATTGCTTTAGACCATTGCATCACATTAAAAAGACTATACTTTTTAAAGCAATTCAATTTGCAACACCTAAAAATAAATATACAATTTTTTATTACAAAATTCCAATTAGTTTTGGATTCCTCTGTGTATGCTGTCTTTATATTGTAATATTTTAGAATATGTCTATTAATGTCTGTAATTCCTTTTATATTAGGAATATAAACTTTAATAGTTTTTTTTTTCAATTTTTATTTTGATTGTTTGGGACTTGAATTAAAAGTCAGTGTAATGTTTTATTATTATGGCCATTAGCTATTGAGACATTTCTTATATGATTTATTTCATCTTCTAGATCTGATTTATCTGAAAGAAGTTAAATAGGTATAGTAAAAAGAGCTTTTGCCACAAAAAATATTTGAGCTGAATGATGATGTGTTGAAAATTATAGATATCTATCAGTGTGTGTAGATTTTCTGAAAATTGAAAAAGATAAAAAAAATTTATTTCTTGTCTTTTTGACAAGTACATCAAGCAAAGGAAGTTCCCATCAGTTTTGGTTTCCACTGTAAATTTAATATTAAGATCTATATTCTTTATATGTATGTAAAATCATATAATTTGTCTTTACTATGTTGCCAGATGGTAAATGTATCATGTATACATCTGTGACAAACAGGAGATTTTAAAGGTGCTGACCCTAAAGCATGATATATATATAATTGTAATAAAAGTAATAAATATAATGGTAATAAACTATTATAAATAATCTTTCAATCCACAAAAGTATTTTTGGTTAAGTTCTTTTAAACCAGCTTCAACTGCCATTATATATATATATATAATTAAAACAAGTTATAAATTTTGTAACTTACTTTTAAGCTTGCATTTTATGATCACTAGATGGAGCTTACAAATAGCTCTAAAAAGTTTTGTGTTTATAAGTGCCGAGAGAGATAGAATTCAAAATCTCCATCGTTATCCCTACCTCCATCAACTGGTTTGGAGGGCTAGGAGTCTAAAAACTAGATCTAAAATACTAACTCAAAAGTCAAAACTTATAAAACATGTTTCTATCAATTTGAAAGCATGAATTTATTAGACACATAAATGTCTTCAAATCCAGCTTTACAAACTAGATAGCTATACAGGTCTGAATTCACCTCAGTTTCACCATATAGTAATAGCCTCTGAAATATATAGCATTACAAAAACCTTCAAAAGGTACACTTATAATAATTAAAACAAGTTATAAATTTTGTAACTTGATTTTAAGTTTGCATTTTATGATCACTAGATGGAGCTTACCAATAGCTCTAAACAAGATTTGTTTTTATAAGTGCCAAAAGAGATAGAATTCAAAATTCTATCTCTTTTGGCACTTATAAAAACAAAGCTTGTTTAGAGCTATTGATAAGCTCCATCTATATATATACAAATAAAATGTCCATTAATTATAAAACTATTGTAATAACAATAAAAATAATAAATATAATGGTAATTAATGTTAAAATTCAGGATTCATAGGATTTAAACTGATGGCATTTGAGAAGGGTTAAGGAATTAGCCAAAAGTATTTCTGTGGATTGAAAGATTGTATATAATAGTTAATTACCATTATATTTATTATTTTTATTGTTTTATAGTATATTGATAAAAAATGTTCAGTTTATTCACTATTTTTCTAAGTTCAATCTTTTTTTACATCTTTTCTGACATTGATCTATATTGAAAATAAATATTTACCTGCATTAATGACTATATTTTCAGTTTCATTATTCAGCTCCATAATTGTTGGGTTCATTTGTAGTTCATTCCATTTTTAAATTTCAGAAATAATTATCTTTTAAAATATTTATTTTAATTCTTTTAGATTGATTGCTCAATTGAAATTTTATTACTATTTTATCTGTAAGTATATCAATGAATATTAAACATAAAAAGAAAATGTTTCAATTCTTTGAAATTTACTTAAACTTTTTTAAAAAAAATTCAACATAAAATTAATAAAATGTTCAAAATATTTTAAAATGATGTGTGAAAAATGCATTTCTTTACCTGCGTTTTCATAATTAACTACTTTATGTAAAAGGTAACACACCATTTAAATATCCATTACAATGCAATACTTTCTCCACTCCTCTTTTTAGAAATATTGTGAAGGAGAATTAAATAAGTAACCGTGCCAATTGACAGTCAATTGAGCAAAAGATGACCTTTTTAAATCATATTCAAAAATAAGATCTTTGTTCCATTTCTAATCCAATTTACAATTCAATATATAACAGTAAATTAATATTGAACAATTCTTAACTAAACAAAAAAAACAAAGATGGAAAAGCACTCCAATTGACAGAGTTGCTTATTTTTTCTCCTTCATTCTCCTTCTATCAGAAGCTGTTGCAGAAATCTCTGGTTTAAAAGTAGATTATTTGAAGGCTGCTTTATCATTTGTATTTATCAATCTAAATATTTACTTTTCTTTCTTTCTATCTATATATTCATCTATTCTTTAATCTATTTATTTGTTATTGTTTTTCTATGTATTTCTTTATCTACTTAACTATCTAGCTATTTATCCATTTCTCTATACATGTCTATCTGTCTATGCATTATTCATTTAATCATCAATTCACTTGTCTTTATATATATATCCATCTATCTATGTATTTAGCTATTTACTTATCCTTCTTATCCATTATTTATTTGTTTTACTTACATAATTTTTACCATGGCACATGTGCTTTATAGACGGAACACTATTTATAATGAATACTCTCCTTTCCAAACACAAGATAAAGTCTTTCAAAAGATAGAATGGATCCACTCTATCTTTTTTTCCCAAGCTATATGTATGGGCCAATCTGATTTTAGTTAATGACATTATAAATTTATTAAACACACATTGATTACATAAGTAATATTTACTGAGGCTATAACCTCGATAATATGCATGTAAAAATGCGATAGTAGGGACCTCTACAGGTGTTTTAACCACAAGCTTATGCTATGGAAGAAAAGAAGGGAACCCTTCTTTACTTCAACCTACTTTCTATTTAAATAGGTGAAGCTGAAGCGGTTAGATCTGCGAGCGTGAAGCTATTCGATACTTCACTGATTAAGTCCACATTTCTTATTACACATTAATACTCGCAAAATCTTTTGATTTACTACGAGTCAATGGAAAGATTTTATAGTTAGAAATCTATTAAAGTAATTTTTACATGCATATTATTGAGGTTATAGCCTCAGTAAATATTAATGACATTTGCAAATTTTTTTTATAATTTACAATACATCATTATTAGATGAAAACTTAAACATATGTAAATATTATTATTTATATAGCACATGTGCTGTGGTGTAAGCTACGTTATTATTATAATATAAATAATAATATTTACATATGTTTAAGTTTTCATCTAATAATGACATATCATAAATTGTAAAAATTTCACAAATGTCATTAACTAAAATCATATAATTGGTAATTTAAAGTGATTAATTAAACCTTCACAGGTCTTAGTTCCAAACACTTCAGATTGGCCCATATATATAGCTTGGGTGAAAAAAGATAAAGTGGATTCATTCTGTCTTTTAAAAGTCTTTATCTTGTGTTTGGAAATGAGAGTATTCATTATAAATAGCATTCCATCTGTAAAGCACATGTGCCATGGTGTAAGCTACATTATTATTATAATTTATGAAAACATTGGCTATATAAATAGTAATATTTATATAATTTTTATACATATAAATATATTTTGTCTATTTATATGTCTATATGTCTATCTATCTAAGTATGTAACTAGTAACTTTTAATTTGCCATATAAATCTTAATCACATAAATACGAACATTCAGAAAAGCTAAATGTTACCCAGTAAACAATACTTTTCAATTGTTGCAGAGCATAACCTTTCACATTTTATCATTATTCTTGTTCAATAATTATGAATAGCAAATTGTTATAATTTATTTTAGCGATGCCAAACCATCCTTTCCAGATAAATATCCTAATAATTAATATTATCATTTATTAGGCTAGAGTTTATAATATTGTAAATAAGGATTAGTATATTTATTACAATTAAACACAACCACAAAGAATAATTAATTACATTCCTTTTTTTCTTCCTGTGCAATATCATAAATGCATTAATAATTTTTATTTCATCATATTTACATATCATTAAAAGCCAGTCAACACTTAGACAATCCCAATATCAATAACAATCAACAATTTCAAACTGTTGTCAAGGCAACTTTCTTTTAACAATAAAGATGGAATATATATATATAATTTAATAAATGGAAACTATGTTATATAAATGAAGTTAAAATCACAACCAATGTATATTAAAGTGCAGTAACCAATAAGACTGGTGGTGTAGACTGAAAGAAAACAATGGTCATTTCCAAGCTACTACTGACCAAAAGATGACTTTTGTTGTTTTAGCTTCATTTCATAATGAAGTTGTTATTTATGAAACAACTTACATCTAAGTTAACCCGTTAAAAATATTAAATTTAAATTTATATGTATAAATTAATGTCATAAATAAAAACATCTGGAAAAGTTTAATGTATATATTTGTATTACAAATAATAAGATAAATTGTAGTCTTATAAGGGAGTGACAATTATCATTGAGAATATCCGGAGAAGAAATGGAATGATGCAATAGTTGTAACTGCAGTAAATGTAGTCACGTGGACCAATGATTCTCATTTATTTTTCAGATGTTTTAATTAAAGTTATTAAATCATGTGGAGGAATAAAACTATATATATATATTTAAAATAGTACCAATAGAAAAAAGTGAAGTAAAGTTAAATAAGTTATTTCATGTAATTGGGTTTAATAATAATAGACATATTAATTAGTAATTAAAATATAAAGTAGGTATCTAAATTTAAAATGGAATGATAATGCTTGGTCTTTTAAAGGTTTAGTAATAGTGGTTAAGGTATTTATCTGGAATATTATGTCTTAGTTCTGGATGCAGGAAGTTTAGTTCTTAGACTATAATAATTATGGAATCTATATGTTCACTTATCTATTTAGCTATCTATCTGTTATCCATCTAGCTATTTATCTACCTATCTATTTATGAATCTGTATATTTATCCACTCATCTTTCACATATCAATCTATCTTCCATCTATCCATTATCTATTTATTTTTCCAACCATCTTTTCATGTATTTGTTTACTTATAAAAATTAATTTTGATTAAAGTAAAAAATACTGTCATTTAAAACTATGTTAAGATTTAATTAAATATATTAATACCAAACTACTGTCATCATGGGTTGATATGATCATCAAAAGCATTATTTTTATTCTTTCTTTTTGTTACTATTCAAAGTTAGATAGTCTTAATTTCAAATGTTTTGATTAACAAATAATTATATATACAACTTTAAATTATCGTAATATATTTCTAACAATAAGATCTTTCCATTGACTCATTGTAAATCGAAAGATTTCACGAGTACTAATGTGTAATAGGAATTGTGGACTTAATCAGTGAAGTATTGAATAGTTTCACGCTCTTAGATCTAACTCCGCTTCAGCTTCACCTATTCATATAGAAAATAGGTTGAAGTAAAGAGAGTTCCCCTCTTTTCTTCCAAAGAGTAAGCTTGTGGTTAAGATCTGTAGAGGTCCCTACCTTCGCATTTTCACGCACATACTCTTGAGGTTTACAGCCTTAGTAAATATTAATTATACATACATAATTTTTTATTATAAAAGAAAACACATGAAATTATTTTCTCTGCATTTATTTAAATTATATGTAAGTCATTTACAGTGCAAATGTTCTAAATTCCTGTCAATGGTAACACTTTCTTTTTGAGATCATTGATTACTTTAACTCTGAAGAAAGAACTGCTGTTTTTATAGAATGCAGAAGTTAAAATTATGTGAAGGCATTCATGCTATCTATTGGTTGGTAATAAAATTTTGTATTGCCTATAATGAAATAATAATATGCTGCCCTGTATGGTATGGAAAGAGGTGGAATGGAGACTGAAATTTTAAATTCATATTCCAGAAACTAAATTTCTTATGAGTCCCTGATTCCTGAGTAGTAAAGCCACTGAACTACTTATTTAATTAATTGTTACATATTAAAGTAATTTTTATTGTTGTTTAATTAAGAATACACATATTTTATTAGTGTAAGTTCAGCTCATCCCTCTCCTATTAATATGTATGGATATGCAATATCAGATAATATAAAGGGTAAATTGACATAATGTCTATATGGATATGATTATAATATCAAATCCAACAAGGACTTTGAGTGTTACATCATCGGTTTTTTAATGGAATGGACAGTTGAATAGTTGGAAGGATGAGAAGATTAAAGCTGGTCTATTAATGTTTGCGAAATTGCTATCTTAATATAAACTGATCATTGATTGTATATACATGTGGGCGATTATTATTTGGCCCAACTAATGAGTGCTGGTTCAGCACAAAATACGTCTATTGTGAGGAGGGATTATATACCTTTTTCACATGTGAATGATCATGTGTATTGGTTGCTTGAGATAGTGGAGAATGAATAGACTGAAAAATCCTGAGTTCAAACCCCTCTATTTCCTTTGTTATGATTGGTAATTTAAAAATTAGTATAATTCTCTGCAGATTAAATCATGTCTAAAATTATTTTTCTTTAATTCTTTTAAATGTATACGCAATTTTTTTGTCTCTATGCACTATTAATAGTTTTTATTTATTTAATTACTTTAGAATTTTTTTTTATCATGGGTCATAGCATCGGCCGGGAAGCGAACCCTCTAACGGGACAACTTCTTGTAAGGCGGCTGTTCTGACCTCTCGGCCACCAACGCTCGAATTTTTTTTAACCTTTTTTGTATTTTTAAGCATTAAGAAATCTATTGAAAATTATGTATGATAGTTATAGTTTCTATAATGATTTTTTTCTTCTTCATCGATAACTTCCCATTATTTTTTTCTCATTTGTCATAGCATCAGCCGGGAAGCAAACTCGCTAACTCGCGACAACTGCTTGTAAAGCAGCTATCGCTGACCTCTCGACCACCGATGCTTGACAACTTCCCATTATTTTTACATCTTAATGGTGACTCTTGTTCAATATTCTTTTATATAATAGACGTTAGTTACAATGTAAAATACTATATATTTCAAGAAATCACATTGGTAACATAAAACATACCTTTTATAATTTTTATTAGTCATTCATTAAACTAGAGAGGAACCAATAATAAATCATATTTCTGTAGTGAAATTTTCACTACATCACTCTCAAGCAAGGTAGAGATTGGTTTCTATCCACTTATAATACATTGTTGATGAATTTATTATTATATACGTTTTACAGTTTAATAATTATGATATGAAAATCTTACCCCTCCCCCTCTCCGCGTTTTGCAACAATTTTAAAAATGATAATATTTAAACACAAGTATATTTGAAACCAGACTTTCAAGCTCTCTTCAGCCATCCATTCCATCTTCTAAATCAATACACATGACCACATATATGCGATAAAGATAAATGATCTCCAACATGTGTATTTTGTGCTGAAACAGCACGCATCAGTTGGGCTGGATCATCATTTTCCACACATGTATATTATCAGTACTCGATTTATATTAAGCCAGAAAATCTTCAAACTTTAATGAACAGGCTTCAATCTTCTCCACTCTCCAACTATTCAGCAATCCATATCATTGAAAAAAATGATGATGACATGTTCAAAGGCATTGTTTTCCTATTTTTTTGTCATATGTATGTTGACTATAAGTTATTCTGACCCCTTAAATGTAGGTCCTTAAGACCATTTAAATACACAGAAGGGTGATGGGCAGAATACAAGCTGGGTCTGTAATCTTTAAATACAAGTATAATATATCTTCCTAAGCTAGATGTCATTAGAGGAAATTTTAACCCAGATATTCAAACTTCCTTCAACCATTCATTCCATCTTACACAACCAATACACATGATCACATACATGTGAAAATGATAAATGATCTCCAATATATGTATTTTATGCTGAACCAGCACTCATCAGTTGGTCCAGATAATCATGACTACATACATGTGAAAAAGATAAATGATCTCCAATATAATTATTTCATGCTGAAGCAGCACTCATCATTTAATCCAAATTAGTGGGAGATTACGATCCAGACCAACTGATGAGTGCTAGTTCAGCACGAAATACATATATTGGAGATCATTTATCTTTTTCATAGGTATTTGGTTAAATGTATTGGTTATATAGGATGGAAGGGATGACTGAAATAGCTTAAAAGTCTGGGTTCAAATCCTCTTTAAAATGATAATAATAAAATTGTTCATTAAAATGTAAAATTAAATTGAATTGTATTTATATAAATTAAAATAAAAAGTAATGACGAATTACCTCTTATGATGATCAAGTATTTCACTATTTGAATCCATTTTTTTTTATTCGAGATATTCTTTAGAATTAGTATACCTTTTTCCAATAGAGTATTTATGTATAAAGAACATTTAAAATATATTTCGTATAAGTATTAAGTCTTAAGAAAATTATTTATTTTATTAACAAATCTTTTTTTTTCTTTTCGTTTGCTTAAATTTAATTTGCTCTCCTGATCAATTGCAACCCGCTGAGCCAGCTTTACAAAGATTATTTACTTTCTGTCACTTTCAGACTTCTAAGTAACACTTAAGAAAAACAAAAATGGCAGAGAATTACAAAAGAAATAATAAGCTTTACAAATTGAAGAAATTTATAGGACAAAGTACGTATTTTGATCGAATGATATTAAAATTAATTACAATATATGAAAATAAATTGTAAACAAATACAAAATTATATACGTTTATATCTGCGTGTGTGTTAAATACATGAAAGGATTAACAAACTACTATAGGTAAACACATATTATTGTTAGTTCGCATTATCTTATCACTTTGAACAAAATATTTAATGTATACGTAAGAATGTACATGTGCCTATGAGTGAATGTGAGTGTAGTATGCTCCTTTTTAAATTTAAAAACATAAATCGTATTCTAAATTTTAAAATATTAAATAAATATATAAATTGCAACATTGACTGGCCGAATTTAACAGTGAACAATAATTTTATCAACAAGGAAAAAGCAAACCCCGATGGGAAAGGATGCATCAATAATAAGGAAAAATAAATTCCCAGTGTGGAAAAATTATTTTCAGTGTATTCCTTAATTGCAACAATGGTAATTCATATTTGTTAGATTTTCCCTGATGTCTGGCTGAGAATCACTGGAAGGGCAATTGCCTATTGCTTTTTCTGTGAGATAGGGCTTATAAAAAATGGAAAGCTTTTCAAGACTCAATATATATGTTAATTTTGACCAAAGTTGATATGCTTTAATGGTCTGGACTTATAATAACAAATTAATGAAACCATTTTGTAATTATTTCAATCAATAAATCATATATGGATTTAAAGATAACTTTTCTAGGATAAAATAACAATAGAATTTGTCAATCCATAAACGAATTTAATTTGCAGAAATAACTTAAATGGATTCAAAAATCAACATCTAGGTAAAGCAGTAGACCTCAACCTTTTAGTATTTGGGACCCAACTTTGCATATTAGCTTTAATTATGCCCTACTTCCAATGATTTTTTGGAGCCCTAATATTTAATATCAAAATCTATTATATATTACTTATATGTACACCTGGGTCTCGTTTTACATGATAGATAGGTTCCTCAGAAAACACGCGCAAACAAAATCATGCAAAAATAGACGTAACTTTCCTTGAAAAAGGGAGGATATGGACTGTGATTTTTCAAAACTCACGTAAAAGCAAAGCACCAACTTAAAATTTACTTTAAAATTTGTGCAAAAAAAAAAATAAGGAAATAAAATATGACTAATAAAAAATTTCAAATTTGAAAAAAATTGATACAAGATAAACTTTTTTTAACTATAATATTTAATTTTATTCAAAACAATATATTTTTATGCATAATTTACAGTAATTTATATTTTTTTATATACGTTTTAATTATTATCGCTATTTGCCGGTAAACAGGTTTGTTTGCAAACTGATAAAAAAATCAGATTCTTCACAAGATGAAATACAACTAGCGCCAACATCACTCTCATGTTGTGTTAATTAATGGTTTTCTGGTGACAATGTAATTAGTAATTAATCTAACAACTAAAAATTAAATTCTTATTTTTGTCTTTAATTTTCAATTTTTATTGTACCCACTGCTATTACTCACCTTTTAAAAATAAAATTACGTTCTTTTTTAAAAAGCAAAAACAGAATGTGATTTAAAATGCAAAATTAACACGCACAATGTTTGAACAAATTTACATTATAATCTTGTAAAATTTAATTTTTGTATACATAAAATGTGGAAATCATGATTTTAATTTCATTATTGCATAAAATCTTACTGTTATAAAGCACTGAAAATATTGAAATTACTAAGTTGAAAGTCGAATTTCAATAATGTGCTATTACTTTCAATATAATGTGAGTGCATGAAATTTATTATTTAAAGTAATAGCGCAATATCGGAGTTCGACTTCCAGTGAAACACGAATCACGTAACTTCAAAATCGTGTTAAATAAGTCCATGTAAAAAGAGACCCAGGTGTATTTATCTATTTTTAAGAATGACATTTCCTTTTTATATTAACAGAATGAGACTTTTATTTGCTTTCAATAATTAGTTATTGCTTTTTTCAATTTTTTTGTTAATTTTTTTCATGTTCTTGTATTTGGCCTTTTATTATTTCACACTCTTTTAGGGAAGCATGCCCCTCACAGTCAGAATCACTTATGTAAGTTATTAATCTTCATCATTAAACAGTACTGCTAATTAAAATAATACTAGATTTTATTATTAAAATTTGAAGCCTAGATTTAAAGTATGTATAGTTTGTGCTTTTCTAAACAAATATTAATGTATTTATAGATATAATATAATCTTTTTTTTCATCTTAAGATTTTGAAGGAGATATTCTTGGCCTTTTTGTAAAAGAATTATAAAAAGTACAAGATTTATCTTTAGATAAGTTAAAAATCTCTCTTCACTTCATATATTAATACTTAAGTTGCAAAATGAATGAATCCATATTATTTGTTATATACATCAAGGTCTATAAATTAATGATTCGATGGATGTAGTAAAATAGAACTTCTATTTAATTGCAAATACATAATAGAATTTTGATTTAACTAAATTTGCAAATACATATCTGATAAATGAATATATTTAAACCATTCTATAAAGTTGTAATAATTATATTTATAAAGAACATACTCATTACATAAAGTAATATATATTAAGGCTATAACCTTAAGAATACTGTCATTTGTTCAGGCTCATAGTCTTAAGGTTATAGCCTTAATAAATATTACTTTAAACCATTCTATTAAAAATGTATTAATACAATGTATTTATAATAATTCCTTTAATTTTTATTAATAAATGTGTTATTAATTTATTAAAAAAGACAATTCTCAATTTTTTAATATAATCGTATGGAAAATAGAGAAATCAGGTTACAATGTCCCACAACTGGGTAGCCATTTGTAAAAGTTTACCACATTATTGCTGAATTATGAGATGGGAATTCACCATCATCCCTAAATAAACAAATATAAAATTAAATATAAAAGAATAATAATGAATATAAGGAAAGGAATGAGCATGAGATATGAGCACAGAACTAATTATAATTCACCAGCATTACCCAAAAGTAATAATTATTCATCATCATAAATGATCATTAATAAAAATAAATCAACAGCCACTCTTATGACTGTATTTGAAAGTGGACTGCTATCATCCAGGCTAATTATTTAGGCACTACAAAACCTAGGGCAATAATACAAACAATAATTATAAGGATGCACATATTTAATTGCTATTCCAGCAAACTGAAACAATAAGTCAGATAATGCTAAGATACTAAAGGCATTCTGGCCTGACAACCTTAGCTCATTAATGTACTGGCCAACTATAAACAAATAAAATGAAATGTAGTGCATGTACATTAAAGGAGATCCCTTTATGCCAATCCAGGATTGAAAAAGTAATGAAATCATTATCTACTGGATGTCCATAATGATAAACATAAACCTCTACTCCATAACTTATTGTTATACACAAATGTAGCTCAAGAAGCAAGAACTTTATAAACTATTACTGTGAACAAGAGATAATTAAATAAATAAAGCATCTTATTATAAATCACTTCAAATAATTCTTAGGTTTATCCTACTATAAATAAGTAGATTTATTGGGATCATTTAAAAGAACTCTAGAATATTAAGCTGTCATGAAATAACACCACACACCTTGCTAATTTATGTAACAGAAGTTCAAGGGAATAAAGATTAAAAATATTTTAAAACAATTATTTTATAACTAATTGATTAACAATAAAAATGACACCATAGTCTGAAATTTGAAAGTCATTTCATCATATATATATATATATAATTGTAATTAATCACTTGATTTCTATTCATAAATTAACAATTAATTATTTCTTTAAAATAACTAAGAGTTGGAAAATAACATTTTCAAAATCAAAGATAACAATCTTTGATTTAGCTAAATTAACCATTTGTCATATTTTTAGAAGGGAAAAATAATGTTTCACACACAAAAAAATTAAATTTAAAAACAAAAAATATGTTTCACTATTTGAAAACATTAACTTAAAGAAAATATTTAAAATTATCAATTCTTCCAAAAAATAATTACTTTTATATAAAAAAATCTTTTCTTTTACTATTAATAAAAATAATGTGCACATACAAAAATATCTTTAACCATACTTTTATTTTTTTTCTATGGAGGCTTTCCCAATTATAATTTCCAGTTTTTCCATTTGAGTTTTCTTCCTGAAGATTTGTACACATAAACATGAATAATTTGGCCTTTTCCTGGTGTGCATTATTTGTAGTTTAAAAATAGCAGGTTTTATTCATTTCTTTTCACTAAAATTTCCATATAACACTAACAAATATAGGGACTCATACTCTTAGTTGAAAGATAAGTTGCAGATTATTTTAGGTGGTAACTTTTCATTTTATTAAAGTGAAGACAGATTACATGGAGAAAGATGATGTCAGGGTTTTAGCTGAATTTAGCACATTGCTTTCATTGTACAAAATAATTTTATGATTAAACTCAGAGTATGCTAAAAGCTTAGTTAAACTTCTGCTATTCTATGCAATAGATTGCGAGGGACTTCTGCTTCTTTCTTCTTTATCAGTTGGATTAAGACTTGACTGCTCTCTTTAACAGCTAAGTTAGCAATATCTACTTTTTACAAGACAATTGGGTCTTCTAATTTATTTACACCCCCTAGGAAATAATAGGAATGAATTAGTAAAATATCCAGTACATAAACCTTTACCAACATTTCTTAAAAATTAAAAGTTAAGTGTAGTAGATTATAGTTTTTGCTGACAGAATTAAATGATGCATCTTAAAAATGTAATCAGCAATATGAAAAGATTTTACTAATAAATAATTTTAAACAGAACAAAGTTATTGATTGGAACAACATCAATGGAGTAATTATATGCATTACTCTTTGTCAAAGTTCAAAAATAAAGTATGCTGCATCTCAGTATGATCAAATAATTTAATCCAACTCAGACCACTGTAAAAATAATGTAGATATGAGAATTTATCATATATAATTCTTGGTATTAAGACTTCAGACCACTCAAAGAAGTATGGAGAGATGCATGTTGGGAGTAACAAGAAGAGATCGAAAACGCAATGTATGGGTAAGAGAACAATCAGGTGTTACTTACCTTATTGAAAAAATTAAAAGACTGAAGTGGAGTTGGGCTGAACATATTGCTAGAAGAGATGATAATAGATGAGCAATTGAAATTTTGAACTGGATTCCAAGAGATTGTAAAAGACCCAGAAAGAGATCACATGTGAGATGGATGGATGAAATAAGAAAGTGTGCAGGGGTGATGTGGACAAAAGAAGCTAAAGATAGGAAAAGATGGATTGAATTTGAAGAGATCTTCATCCTGCAATGGATTGATAATGGTTGATGATGATGATGATTAAGAGGATGAGGATTATACAGGTAAGTAAATGCACATACAGTAGTATTAAGAATAGAAATAAACATGAGGATGAAAAATGGCCAGTAATTTAACATGTTAATTAAATAAACATTAGACTAAGATACAGGCTAATTAAAATAAAATCAGAGTGTGGCAGATTAAAAAAAGGACAATAAAAATTTTCTCAATTAAAAATATAATTGTCATCCAAGGTATTCTACAAACATCTATAATAAATAGATCTGCCCAATTTATTATAAGATAAAAATAATCACTAGAGGTAAAATAAAGATGCAAGCTGACAGAATAAAGAATAGAGGAGATAAAAACCTTGGAACTTATGATGTCAGCAAATAATAGCATCCAAGATACCTATGCCAATATTCAAGGTGGATAAAATAAAATATAAAACCAAATGATTGATATGTGGAAGTGAATAAATGACAGCCAGACCCAAATGGATAATGTATCCAAATAAATATAAAACAGTCACTAACAAACAGATGGCATGTCCAAACAAGTAAATGATGAAATGAAAAAAATCACTAAATGTAAGTGTTAAAAATATTGATGGTAATATATGAATAATGTAAAAAGGTTAAACCAAAAAAATGAAAATTTAAGTCAGAAAAGTAAAAAAAGAAAAAAAAGATGAGAAATCTTTAATTACAGATTCAGGAAGTCACTAAAAATGCCAATATAAAATTTAGAAGGTCAAATGCAAGTTGAAGTAAATGGAATCAATCCACTATCATGAAGAGATACAAATCAAAGAAGAGAAAAAGAAAGATGCATTGATGCAAGGTTAATAAGTTGAAGTAGAGAGTTAGAGTTAAGAAAGCAGATAACAATAAGCAAGAATTTGAAAAAAATAACGGCCAGGATAAAAAAAAAAGATTTAAATTAATCAAACGGAGAATGGATAGATAAGAAACTCACTTGTAAATGTCCCTAAGCTGTTTATAACACTATTGAAGAAAATGGGAAGATGAGTTTAAAACATGATATTTATAGCAATATTCCCTATGCTAGTGGTGCAGAAGAGGCTTCCATAACTTAAATAAATATTTTAATTTGAATGTAGAGTTTAAAGAATCAACATAAAACATAGACTATTGTAATTTGTAAGACAAAAAACAGTATGTTTTAATTTAGAATTTATAATGCTTAAAAGAATATAACTGAAAAAAATTCTTCATTTTTCATTGGGGGTTTTGACAGTTTTAAATAAAGACTTGATTTTAGAAGCTTCATTGTCATTGTAGAATAATTCGATCCCTCGCCCGTTCTCAATTAGAGTATTTAAAACATAAGTTTTTTTTTTGTTTAAGAAAAAAAGGTCTGAAGTTTAATTAGTCAAAATATTTTAAAGGAGATTGCAATAATGTTTAAAATTAACGTTTTCTTTTGATTAGTATTAATTTATTTTATATATGTGTGATTAGAATATAGATTCGTTAAAACATTTTAATGCTTGTACATATGCCTTATATAAAAAGTATTCATTTACTTGTGTGTGTAGACTTAAAACTCATCCATACGAATACCATTGTTATTTTATAGGACGTTTCTTTCCTTCATCGACTTTAGCTATGTAACTAACTGGTCGATATTATTATTGTATTTCCTCTGGTTGCCCAGACAGTCTACTGCCTTAATTGCAGTCTATTTATTTAATCATATTCTAGCTTTGGCATAGTACTTCGCCGCTTTGGTTGTTATTATTGCTATATATTGGAAAATTTGTTAGATCTTCTGACCATGATGTTTCAGTCAAGCTCATATTGTTTGAAACCAGGCTACCAATTGTTGAATAGTTTATTCCCTTGTTTTTGCATGGTAAACTTAAAAAGAGTTTATCATGTCTCTCTCACACTAAATAGGCCATTCTATATTATCTATAATTATTAGGTAGTTTATATATTGTTGCACACACGGGTCTTTAACATCAGTGCATATAAGTATTCTAGGAGATAAATTGAATATCTTCTTTCTTTCTTATTAAAAATCACTCACTTATATAGATTGTACATCCTATTTCATAAAACGCTGTTAAAAGATTATTTTAGACTTACTGAAGTAATTGGGTTGGGGGATCAAACTAACTGTCAAAGCTGTCAATAATCCCATACTCTCTTAAGACCCTTCATAGATGCAATATTAATTCATTTTTGATTTTAATTTTTTTTTTAGTTGTAATAAACTTTATTAATATTTTATCTATTAAATTAATTTGGTTGACGCTTGTTTACTGTGTCTATCAATTGTTTAATGTTTCGGAGTCTCATACTCCTAAGCTAAGCTAGTGTCAGGGGCAGATAATTTATGTCATGATGTTTTCGGTTACCCCAAATAAATTTTCTAGGTTCGTTAATAGGCTAGTGACCCTCAAGTGACAATGTTCCTAATCCAGTACAGTATCTTTAATTTTATATAGTAGAAGAAATAAATAATAAAAAGTTTTCCCTTTTTTAAAATGTTGATTTATATATTATGTTAATTTAATTAATTTTTATTACATTTAAAACGTGAAATAATATTTTTTAAGTCACAATAATTTTTAAAAAGATTTAAATGCATTTTAATTTTTTTTTTTTTAAGATATCATGACTTTTAATGCAATTTTCTTCTAAGTGATTGTTTTTTTTTTTTTGTTATTGTTGAAATGTGATGAAATGTTATTTCAATTCTAATTTTCTTTTTTTTTTTAAACTTTATACAGTATATAAATAGTCAAAATAAGAGTAATAGATCACATAACCATATTCTCTTAAGCTTATAAGTTATAAACAATGAGGATTGCCAATTCCTCTAAGCTTTATGATAAATGCTTAGCCAGAGCCAGCACTTAAAATATCTCTGTCAGGACCCCCCCCAATCCCTGACCATGGTTTAGTGCTTTGGCACTCCTCAGAGAGGTGACAGGGTAGGTTCAGACACTAGATCTAAAAATACCAACCCAAAGCCAAGCACTTATCTAAAAGTTATCTATTGAGTGAAAACTCTGAAATTTTCAGACACCTACATATCTTCAAACCCAGCTATCCAACTCAAATAGCTATATGGGGCTGATAGATCTTCAGCCATACCATATATTAGTAGTCTTAGCAATATAACATCGCATAAGACTTAAGGCAGAGACTATAAATAGTCAAAATAAGAGTCATAGCTCACATGATCCTATTCTCTTAAGCTTGTAAGTTATAAACAATGAGGAATTAGCAATCCTCATTGTTTATACTGTATATATTTATTATTTCTAATTGACCATCTTTAATGTTTTATTGGTAAAATCATTTAATTTAAAAAAGAATTGTTAAAGAAAAGATTATGACAAAAATGAAAATAATATATCTATATATTTATCAGGCACCTTATTTTGAACTCATTATTATTATAAATTACTTATAAATGAATGTTTATTTTAACTTCAGAAAAAATATGACAAATATATGTTCTTATATGTGGCTTAAACTTTAAATAAATTATAGCTTAATGTAATGCAAACAAAGGGAGTAAATAACTTTTCCCCAGACTATGACTTAAAAAGCTCACTCTGTTTAGGATATACATTGAGCTATGTCTAATTTAAAGTTTATGTAATAAATCTTATTTGATTATTACAATCAAGATATTAAAAGTGAAATGCTGTTTCCAGCCTTGTATTATTAATTATGAGTTTAATAACGCTTAAGATCATATTCCATCTGGTCCATGAATTAATTCCACTCGAAATTACCAACAATGTTAACAAAGATATGCTTATAAATATCAGAGCCACTAAGAATAGGTGGATTCATTCTATTCTTGATTTCTTTGTTCAACATTTAGAGTGCTTTTAAGTCATAGACTGAGGAAAAGTGATTTACTTCTTTTGTTTATATGTGGCTTAAATATAAGATGGTTTTGTAATCAATGTTTGTAATCTTTAATCATATTGTCATAGTGAATACACTTGGTATTGCAATCTGTTAGAGTGCTTTTAAGATAATCACAATAATGCCAAACAGGACATGTGACAAAAATTATTTTCAATTTACTTTAAAATTCTTTTTAAACAAGTTGTCAAGCATTGGTGGCCTAGCAGTTAGCATAGCTGCCTTTCAAGCAGCTGGCCTGGGTTCGCTTCCCAGTCAACGCTTTGACATATAATAATAAAAAGTTCCTCTCTATCCATTTGACATTAGCATTACAAAGAAAAATGTCTCATTACAATAATTTGTTCATTATCAGTATATCTATCAAGATGTAGAACTTAATGGTTAATCTTATCATCTTATCACTACATAAACAAAAAATCACAAGCCTCCTAAAGAAAATTAATATATATTTATTTATAGCTATAGACTTAATTTTTTAATTCCCCTAGAGTTAATTTAGATGAAGTAGCCATATGTCCTGAGTTCTAACTTATTAAAAGCAGCAGAAAACTGGACATTGGATGTCCTGACTTTGAACTTATTAAAGGCAGCAGAAAATTGGAATTTGGATTGTATTTGAATTTTTAAATCTGCCTTTCTACTTAAACAGTTATCGAGAAATGATTTACATTCTCACACTGATAAAAATCCAAATTAACACTGGTGTAAGTTTTTATTTCAGCCTGACTAATAAAAGATTTGGATTTTTATAAGCAATAATTACTAAGCCAAACTTTCTATAGGTTACACTCAAAATATTATTCTTAAGGCAACTATTATGAAATGCAACATAATGTTAGAATTTGTATGCATCCTTAATCAGCACTAACATTTAAATGCTACAGATTTTTTACCATCAAACGATCAATAAAAGGGCTTTCCCTTATACCATATTGAAGCTGCTGTATAATGTGATTAAGTTTCTGAGATCAACAAATTATTTTTAAAAACTCATCAAATTAATATAAAAATGGATAAATTAAACTTTTGCTTATGAAAGAATTATTTAATTTTTGTGCCAATGAAATTCGTATCTACAGTGTTTTTCAATTATTTAAAATAGCATATAAATAACTTTATTGAAATACATATGTAAGAATGATACAATTGTAAATAAAATAAAAGTAATCCATGTTGCTCGGACAACCAGATGGCCTGATGTGCTACTGGTGTTGTTTAATCTAGGTTAAACAGGCTCCATGTGTTGTCAAATAAAAATCTGGACGAGATGATACTGTCCTTATGGCAAAATTCCTTCAACTTAGAAATGAATATGTCTTCAGGTTTGGGATAAGGAATGGTGAACTTGTTTCGACATCTAGCCATCCAGGTGGCATAAGGGATGAAGGTCAAAAGTCTTGAGATGACATAATCCCTAGACAGGAAGCAGCTCTTGATATCTAATATTTTGTTCAGGGAAATGTGGCAGTTGTGAGAAATGAATGTTCTAATTTTGTCATATGCCAGGCAATTATTTATCATGTGGACAAATGTTTCAGAGATTCTGTGGCAGTTGTGACATGTAGGATCTATTTTAGTAAAAAGTTTTTGGCTATTTTCGCATATTAAAACCCTTTGCTGCAGTATTTTGTATCCCCTTAATTTTTATAGATTGTAATAAGCATCCCTAAACTCAATAATATAACTTTAGAGATCCAAGTAATCCTGAAGAATTCCAATAGTTTTAAAACAGGTTTTCAATTTTTAAGGTATTAAATCAGTCATGTTAATATTATAAAGCTAGATATTTGGGTTCAATTCTAAAGGACCTATAGAATAAGTGCATTATTAAATGTAATTATCTGAATTTTTGCTTCAGTATTGAAACATGATCAAAATATTATATACATAACTATTTCCTAAAACACATTAAAGGCATTACAAAATAATTTACAAGAAAGATCCCCAAAGAATCATTTCTTAAAATAAATGTAAAAATAGCATTCACTTTTTGTCATATCAAGCCAGTCTATTTTGGCAGCTAAAATATGATCATCTTTTATCTACTAAATAGATTAGCATTGATATAACAAAGGAGAGTGTTACTTACAGATTTATATAAGGAAGGAATAAGGGATTTGAACTCAGATTTTTACACAATGACCAAATGGTCAACATGGGTAAGATGACAACATTGGCACTAAGATGGGCTTTGGACATTCCACCATCAAATTTTTAATAAAATGGATGGCTGAAAAGTTGTGGGTTGGAGTAGTCTGAAGCCTGTCGATTAAAGTATGAAGATTGGCTATCTTAATATAAAGCTGAGCAATGATTGTCTATATGTGTGAGAATAGTAATCTGGACCAACAGATGATTGCTGGTTTAGCATGAAATATGTATATTGGTGATTATTTATCTTTTCAACATGTGTATGTTCAGGTGGGTCAGCAATATCAGATGGCATGGAGAGTCAAGGGTTGTGTGAAAATCTGAGTTTGAATCCCTTATATTAGATTATATATGTGCAGGTGGGTGTTAGCCTGTACAGTGTATTAATTTACACAAGGAAGGAATAGAAAATATTAGGCATCTGTTAATTAAATGTAAATATCTGAAAGCAGAAAGATTTCAAATAACAAAGCTGTGGAAGAATAAATATAAACAAAGTGATTATACAGAAAGTGGGTTATTGATTTTTACACTGGGTTTGGAAAAAGATGAGGGGATTTAGAAATAAAGGCCATGGAGTTGACAAAGATTATGTTGTAGAAATGAGATTGAGCAGGATAGAAAAGAATATGGGAAATCTTAGGGCAGGAAATGGAAAAGGAAGGTAAATTGGCGAATATTCCTCTGGGCATAGTGGCTGAGAGATTTTTGACTCTGTATAAGGAGAAGTCACAGTGAATCACACTACATCACACCACAAAGTGATTCTTTGAAGATATTGCTTGAAAATTAGCTTAGTGACATATTTAGATTTGTTTGTTCCATAAAATAGGTTTATAATCTCAGCACTATATATTTGATAAACAGTAAAATTATTTACAAGCTCATAAAAAGATCTTTACATTTTCAAATTTTCATTATCACATAAAAAGGCAGTGTCAACTGATTTACTAATATTATATCAATTGAAAATATACTTATCAGTTTAAAAAAAAAATTAAAGGTGAATAAGATCAGCAAATATTCATTTTTCTAATCATTTCAACTTGTCAACCATTCTTGCTTTTTATATCCCATCATCATCATCATTGAAGCCATTATGGATTCACTGCAGAATGAAGGTCTCACTGTGTTCAGTTCATCTTCTCAGTTCTCTAATCTCTTTTTTTCACATCATATCAACACCCCCATATTTCAGCCACTCATCTCACATCTAGTCACTTTCTATGTCTTTTACAATATCATAATTCTTATGATATATCATATTTATTTCAATATTCATTCAAACCGAGAATATCACTGATTTTTCTTAGTCAAGTTGTTAATAATACAATTATTATTAAATAATTAATTGGAATGATTTTAAGTGAATCCATGAATAGAATTATCTTATAATTCAGCATAAACTTCTTAATATAAGAAACCATACGCCTTAATTACGTGACCATTTTGAAAATCTAAATTTGTATAATAATAATAAAAGTAAAAATAAGGTAGAAATCGTTCATAGAGTATAAATAATTTTTTTTATCAATATGTTTTAAGATGACATTTAAATTGTTGTTTCTCCTCATCTGCATTACACATGTTTCAGAAATTTACTGAAATACTAAAAATTTGCCAATATGAAGCAAGTTTTTGTATGTACATCACCCAGTTGGGAATTAATTCCAGAACCTTTGGCTGAGTAAAGTTGTGAGATGATTATAAATTCAGATGCCTGCAAAAATTCAATAACAATAGAATACTCAAATTTATCAGGTAAATATTATTTCCAATGACCATATAGACTATAGATTTTAGTTTGTTTAAAAGTGTGCATTAAAATTTTCATGTGAAAACACATTGTTTTATATGTGTTGGTGCAATAATATTATCTAACAGCAAAAAAGTTTTATTTTTCAATCTTTTTGAATCTAATGTTGGAGCATAAATCATGAAAAATAAACACAAGTATCATGCTTATAAACATTTTTTAATATCAATACAATTTCTACACCTTACTTCAAACCTTTTAGCAATTTTTTTAGAATTATATACTGTATATGTAAACACGCAATCTGATGTTTTGAATGTCCTAAAAATTGTCTCTCTCTCTCTTTATATATATATATACAATAAAAACCTTTTGCTACAAAGTGTTTGAAGTAAGGTGTAGAAACTGTGTTGACATTAAATATTACAGCAAAATTAAGGAAGTGGAAGACATAGTGACATTTGTGAATTTTTAATGTCATTAAGATTTCATAGGCTACATTAAGGAGTTATTGAAATTTAAAGTAGCAAATTATATCTTACTAGAATTTAGCATCAGTGAGTGTTTTTTTCACTAGTAGGCATGTGACACACACACATCCACTGAACATGAATTTTATTTTGAATAGCTGCTTCAGCAAATTTTAATATAAATTATTATGAACTTTAATATAATGCATGTTTTGCTGATATAATAGAAGTTAGAAAATTACTTAGATTACCATGTGTTGTCACTGCATTATATACACTACTTCAGTTATACATTATCTAAAAGAAAACATAAGTAATCAATAAAGACATTAAAATTCATAAATTTAATAAATTTTGCAGTACATCAACTATCATTTACTGTCTTGGAGTACCATACACAATCATGTTTAAAAAAAGAAATTACAATTCATAAGTTTATATATATATATATATATATATATATATATATAAACTTATGTATATGAATAAGCAAAATTACTGAAGAAGGAATATATATATATATATATCTTCCTTCTTCAGTAATTTTGCTTATTCATATACAACAATATATATTATTAAATAATCACAGTCTTCTTACACCTTCAAGCAAATAATTTTTATTAATATAATAACAGTTTCGACTGTTTATTGCAGTCTTCTTCAGATCTACAAAAATTCAAATATTATAACAATACAACCAAAACTTATATATTCACCAATTCAAATATTATAACACTACAATTAAAGTTTTAACTGTAGTGTTATTTGTTTAAAGGTGTAAGAAGACTGTGATTATTTAATACGATATATTCACAAGTTTAATACAATTTTGATATAAGTAGTAAACATTTTTTGTCTCAGAACATTATATACAAATGTATTTATGAATAATATGTCTTCAGATTATGTTAAAATCACATACAGTTTATTTGTCTTTTTATTATCTTTTCTGAATATGATTTACTGTATTTCATATGATAAAATATTTTCTCAGCTTAATGGTAAAAGTTTTATAACATATAAGAACATTTATTATGTTGACATAGATTTAAAAACATCAAAACAACTAGAGAGAGCATAGTCTGTTAATAACAAGACTGCCATTTATGTTTTCATAAAAAAAATAAAAATGTTGTTGAAGAAAAAGGATATCCCCCCTTAATTTACTTTTAATAAAAACATTATTATTATTATTATTATTATTATTATTATTATATTATTATCATCATCATCATCATCATCATTTAATTCGTTTATACTATAATCTTAATTTTTATATGCATACTATACTTATAAAAATGTATCTGTGCTATATATATGCAAATATGTATGTATAGTAATAATAATAATAAATAATAAATATAATGATGATTAACTCTTATACACAGTCTTACAATTTGCAGAACTATTTTTGGTTAATTAGTTAACCGTGAAATAACACAAGAAAGGGTATCTGTGAGGATTATATAAATTTTAATAGTTTAGAATGATGAGTAAGTAAATAATTCATCTAGTGAAGAAAAGTGATGCATATAAAGTGTAGAGTTATTTAAAGGCTGTTTGAACTAAAATGGATTGATGCTTTTTGTATTGATATAACTAAAATAAACTAGACTTTTAATTAAAACTTTAAGAAGATACACATTTGTATGTGTTTATATATTATAACCAATGAAAATAGTGATAATGAGACAATAATGATAATGGTAAAAATATCTATAAAATGACAATACAACATTTAGTCAAAATTATAAATATCATATTAGGTTAAGCTCAGGGTTCTCAATTAGAGATATATGCCAGTAATAACAAGAACTATAGGATCAAAAAATAATAACTAAGTATTATAAATAGGCTAATCATCACTAAAAATAAAATTAAGAGGAATAAAATTCTCTGCTCATTCTTAAACTATAAAAGCTTTTATTATAATACATTCTCTTCCTCATAATAATTTTTTTTCATTATTTCCCTCCAATATATAATCTTACATCTCACAATCATTATTACAAAACCTTATTACTATGATCACATCCAACTTCCTGATTTTAGGTAAAGAGAATCATGTTTTTAAATCTTATTTATCTGTTTGTGCCATTTTACTTTTCTTTTTTACAGTAGTTTCTTTTACATAAAATATAATTTCTTTTCATCATTGAATTATAATAGTAAGATTTCAGGGTTCATTATACATATTCTTAATATTAAATTTCTCAATTTTTTATTTTATTTAGAAGTTGTTAAGCAAATGAATGGTCTCCTAGTGAAAAGTATGAGGAAACATACACTTATTCCAAAGATAATGCCTATCTACAATACAATAATAATAACAATAATAAATTTTAATAGTAAATATTTTAATTCAAAATAAAATGCGTAGAAACTTTTAATTTGTAATAATATAATAATCTCCTAGGATAGCCTTTAAATACCAAGAGTGGATAAAACATCTTAAGGTCACTAAGAAAACTCTATTAACAATTTAAACAATTTTTAATAGATTTGGTCAAACAATTTGATCATTTTATTTGATTGTGGTAATCAGCTAATAATCTTAAATAAAGCACATAATACTTTATTATAAGAGCAGTCGTCTTTAAATAATTGCAATTAAATTATAGTGGTCAGTAAACATTAAAAAAAATGAATAAATATTTTGTTCCTTAGATGCATTCTTAACATTTATAAGTCATTATTAATGAGTGATTTATTATCTGCAGTTTATGTGAATGTACTCTAAATAACTAGAGTAAAATATAATTACATCATGAATTATATAATGTTTACATTTCTGGATAAATAATACGTGAATAAGGTCATAATGAGACTCTAAACAAGTCTTAACAACAAAGTATAACATTTATTTACAATAAGACAATTCCAAAATAAACAATAAGGATTGCCAATTCTTCAATGAGCTTTGTGATAAATGCTTAATTTAGAGAAAGCATTTAAAATATCTCTGTCAGGACCCCCGCAAACCTCAGATGATCATTTCATGCTCTGGCACTCCTCAGAGAGGTGCTAGGGTAGGTTCAATCCACAACATTGAAATGTGCTTTTTAAATACAGTACAATGTGATTTTAATTAATTGGAGAAATACTTAAATTTCAAAGTTTGCAGTTTAAACACATGAACAAATAAATTAGTGAATGAAGTGTAAATTAACCATTGTTTGCTTTGGTTGACTAATATAAAACTTGTGAACATTGGTACTGTTACAAGAAGTTTTACATTTTCTGACTAATAAAGTTTAAATTAATATAGGTATTATTATTACAAAACTTCTCCACCTTCCTAAATGACAAAGTTCTATTAACATATGAATTTTAAGCCAATAAACATCACATGATCCTAAGATCTAGGTGCATTGTTCTTAGATCCAAGGCTTCTCACTGATGAAGGCCACAAGCCAGAAACTAGTCAGGTCATATTGGATGAGTAGGCATTTGATGGGGATTTTATGCACAAGCCTTCTGGAATCCATTGATTACTCTGGCTTGCACTGAGTGGCAATATATATAGAGAATTTTGCCTGTTTTAATAACATATGCATTATTATACAAGTTTTACAATCTGTTGCCTGATAAAGTTTTACTAACATAAAAATTATGTCAATAATTCTATATCTTTCTGATAAAAGTTTCACTTATATGTGCATTATTTCAAGAATACAAATTTACATACAATCACACTATAATATTGATCAAACAATGAGTAAATCTAAATATTATTCACGTCTTATCAAACCAGCAATGGCTTGATACTGGATGATGTTAATGATGTATATTATCTATTTAGGCTTATAAATACAATTTTAAAATTTTAAATAAAGTAATTATTGGTTTTATCTACACTACGAATAGTGAAAGGTGGACCTGAAGAAAAAATGATACTCTTCTAAAAACAAACATCCATATCAATTGCCATAGTAATAACAATATATTGTACACCATATGTAATTGCAATACAAAATATGATACTTCTGAGGGAAAGAAGTCAACAAAGCAGAGAACCTAGTGATAGCATGAACTGGAAAGATGAACCTACATCCTGAAGGCAAATAAATTTGCTGGACCTTTGGTTTCTGAACATATGAGAAAAGTGGGAATGAATCATCACTAATGCTAAAAACAATAAGGGTTGTCTTGAGAAAAGCATTTAAACAGACATGAAATATAAAATACATACCACTCATGAAAAAATATCATAAAAAGAGAGAGACAAGGCCATAATATCTTTATAAAAATATATGGGCTAGAAAAAAATCAATATCATCAAGAGAGAGACAAGGTTTACTGTCTTTTGAAAATATAAATTGACAAGATAAGCTTTAAATATACACAAGAAATAGAGAGACTAATGCCTTATTCTCCTAATAAATATGATAATCATTAACTTCACAAAAATAGGTAAATCACTCAAGACAGGAAACAAAGCAATATTTTTTAAAATAATAGAATATTAAAATCATTACATAGCATTAATAAAATATTCAATACTATGTAAGCTTTTAAATATTATAATGAACAAGTGATGCATAGAATAATTAAGCAAAATACATGAAACAAATAAATAAAATACATACTAAGTGATAAGTGCATGAAATTATAATTCAAAATTATAGCTAGTTTACCAAACTTTAAAGTGTTAAAGTTCTTTATCTAGGAAATTTCAACATTCACCAGGACACAGTTTTGCAAGCATATAACGCTTCTCTGTTTATTGGCAATAAAGCAACCTAAAATAGATGTACAGCATTGAAAATTATTTTAAATAAGATTTTTTTAAAACATAAGTACACACAGATTTCCTTTCAGGGAGAAAGAGCAGGGTAACACATTCACATTTTAGGCATTAATAATAGTCATAAAATATATGACTATATGAGTTTTATTAAAAGTGGATTTCATTTAATTTTTACTTATAATTCACAACAAATATTAAAGTAACATCTTTACAATATAAGAGTAAACCAATAAATGTTCAGTTCTGTAGATTTGAAACACATTCTCTCCCATTCAGTTTATCTTAAACTTAAAATTAAACTATACACAAGTGATTTTTTCTCATAAGCAAAAGTAATAAATTGCTAATTATGGAAAGCAATAAAAATGTTATTTTTAAATTTAACACAAAAAGTTCACCAATCTAGGATTAATAGTTCATTTATTAAAAAAAAAAAATTATCCAAAAGGAAAATGTTTATCAAAGAATACTGAAACAGTATATTTCAAAATATTATCAAAATAACGCATGTTAAAGTCTTTGATAATTTATTGCTCTTTTAATGTTCCTTTAAATATTAAAACAGGCATTTCTAAAACATTAATGTGTTGTCATAAATATTGTAAAATATGTTTGCAATAATTTTATTCTTAATAATATAAGGAATATTATATCTACAATAGAGTTCATTGCAATATGAGATTGAAAATAATAAAAAAATTCTTATATAAACACAGCAAGTTATATGTAATTCCAATGATATACTGGTAGCAAATCAACATACTTCAGCAACTATAAATGAATAATTGTTTAACCTTTCCATTTTGCTTTTTCTTGTGAATGGTGTTGATTTTTTTAATTTTTTGTGACTGCAACTTAAATTATAGTTTATGAATTTAAAGATTTCTTAAGGATACATATTACTTTATAAAATAAAATACTTTAAAATCTTAAACTTATGATTAATTCTGTGGTTGAGATATAATCAAGTTTCTTTCTTTTTCATGTGTGTGTTTTTCTGATAGAATATCAGTAGTTTAGTAGTATTGTTTGGTGCATGTGTGTATAGACTTTTTATACTCCTAGTCATATGACTTCTTTTGATTTTTTTTAAAAAATATTTTATTTAAACATGAAGTGTTCTTTGTACACTGAAAGGTTTACATTGTATTTAAAGCATACAGATTTTTAAAAAAAGAAACACATTCCCACAGTCCTGATATTCATGGTGGGTTATTCATTTGGAAACTCAATCTTTTCCCAAGTGTCTCTGTTTAACAGCTGAGGTGCAAGGGCTGAGTCTCTGACTTTAGCCTGTGTGAGTAGCTTGATGTAAATATGAAGACTTCTTTTGATTGATGAAAAAAACACCTTTTTACAACATTCTTTAATCTTCACACCTTAGGGTTTAAAAGTCAATTTTGTATATATAAAATTAAATTAAAAATAGAACTCATTTTCATATCTTTCAGACATCTTAATCCACACATGCTGTCTGAAATAATTATTTAAGAAACTAAAATGGTAAAATAAAAATAAAATATAACAAAATAAAATATATTGTTTTGAAAAGAATATTACATCACTCTTTTATAACTAATTTAGACTATATTAAACAAATAAATCAGAAATTTATTGCAATTCAATTTAACACTTCACTTAAATTAAAGGTTCTTAAAATGATATTTGAAAAACAAAGAATTGTAAACTAAAATTAATAAATGCAAGCAAATTCACACATGTACACCCAAATTAGTTCATTTGAAAATTAACAACTTTTTTAATATTAATAAGGTGCACTTTATCTTTTAAATCAATGAAAAGGCTGATCTTTAATGTATTACAATTAATTTAGCTTTATTTTTATTAATCTTAATAACATTAACTTGAATAAATATACTCCTACTAATAGTTAATTTGAATAGAAATGCTCTATTATAAGTAATCAAGTTTAATATTAATATTTGCTATTAAAGATTTAGACCTGATTATTATTACTGTTTAATTCAAATATTAAAATTTGAGATAGTAAAATCTGTATGAAAGCAATCCTAGGTTTTTACCAAATAGAAAATATATCTTTAGTTTAAACACTTCAAAATTATCTCATCTATAAACAAGTTTAGATTAATACAATAAAATATTAAAATAAGTTTTAACAGTGTTCAGGATTTATAAAATAAAGTACATGGAATAATTTATAAATTATATTGGCATCTAACTATAAATTTTTCATAAAGTTAACCTGAAATAAAATTAAGTTATTGAATAGTTGTTTTTTTAACTTAAATAGATTAAATGTTTGAGAGTCTAACTTCACTGGCAAAGGCAAATGTTATAATATATATCACATACGTGTTATAGGAAAAAATATTATATATTATGCATTTAGAAAGTAAGCCCCAAGATTTTATATGCTGCGTTTTATCATTTATTTTGAAAAATATTTTTACAAACAGATAATTTCCATGCTATCTATGGAGTTTAAACCTAGGCTTTGTATGGTTAATTATTTGTGTGATGACTTCGTTCTATAATCTGGGTATATTACTATAAGTACTAATGCAGCATATTTACATGTAATGTGTATTAAAATTCCAGTGGGAATCTGTATTGTCACCAGTTTGCTAAAATTAAATATATATGCATGTACATCCCAAATTTAGTTTATATATGTTTGCCAATTGATTTATTATTTTAATCACTGAAATCGTTAAGTCATTAAACATCTTGTCTTATAATCACTTTCAGATAATATTAAAGTTCCTATATAATAACTAAAGGTTGGCAAATTATAACCCTTTGAGGTATTTGATCAATAGATTAAATTATGGTTGTACTATTCAAAGTAGCTCATCGTCATCATCATCAACAATTATCAATCCACTGCAGGATGAAGGTCTCTCTGAGTTCAATCAATCTTCTCCAATCTTTAGCTTCTCTTCTCCACATCACCCCTGCACACTTTCTTATTTCATCTATCCATCTCACATGTGGTCTCTTTGTGGATCTTTTACACAGTATTATTTCAAATATATGTTTAAAGAGGACAAAATTCCTATTAAACTTTATTGTGTTTGTACCAAATAAATTTACAATAAATCTATTTTATTTACTTAACATGTATTTTTTTCTTATTATATTAATATTATCCATTATTGCCAACTAGGTTTTGAAGAAATAGTTTGATCTCTCCAACATAGAAACATGAATTGCTAATGGTTGTTTAAAACGTTGCATTGGCCCCCACCAGTAAAGTATAACAAATTGCTAACTTAAGAGCATACTAATATCCTGATAAGACATTGTAGATCCACCATACTCAACCTACAGCAAAACTCTCCATACAGTAGTGCCACCCTGTGGCAGACAGAGTAATCAATGAATGCCAGAAGGCTTGTGCATAAAATCCCTATCTAGTGCCTACTCATCCAATATCCCCAGACTAGTTTCTGGCTTGTGGCCTTCATCAGTGAGGAGCCTTGGATCTGAGAGCACTGCACCTAGATCTTAGGATCTAATGCACTACTATATGGAGAGTTTTGCTGTATTTTGAATTGTTTATAACAATTATTGTGCTAGTATGAGATAGTGATCATGTGATGTTTAGTGGTTTAACATACTCAACCTGTGGCCCATTGGTGGCATGCGACCCTCCAAACTTTCATGTTTGCACCAGAAAGATGCAATAATACTCTTTTAATTAATGAATAATCATGTGCGATTGATTTTTTTTCTTGATGCACTAATAATGTTATCGGTCATTTTGTTTTTAATTTCACAGATCTGAAGAACATGCCAAGTCTACACCAGAAGTGACCGAATATTTTCATATATGGCTTGTAGTCATTCTCAAGGCACCATCTTTAGATTATTTCACTGATTTTAGCCCCTCAGTATAACAATGACATAAATATATCTTTTCAAGCTTCTAATTGGTCGTTTCTTTTTTTCTCTGCAAGGGAGACCCAATCCATTATGTTGACAGTTGTATTTCTATGTCTTGAATTTGGAAACAAAAACTTAATTCGCTAAACTTTTTTTTTTACCCACTTGTTTGTTTTTCAGATTTTAGTCAAAAATATTTTCTTTGACACTAAAACATATTAATAAGGAATTCAATTAATTATGGCTGGAATTTACAATTAGATAGTAAGCATTTATTTCAATTTGACCACATTAAGATTATTATCATCAATTATAAATAGAAATTAATTTTTTTTTAAAACTTTTTGTATTCTGACAAATTATGAATTTGCAATTTAGATATTAAACTAAAATATAATTTTAAAAAGACAATTGTATTTACTGCTGATTCCATAATTGACCAGTCAGAAGTTTGAAAGTTTAATTCAATCTGACAGTAATTTATGTTTTTAAAGGCAAAGTGAGACATGACAGTTTTATACATGAATTAGTATAAACAAAGATGCATAGTATTTTATATCGAACTATAATTTAAATACCATAATGATGTCTTCAAGAAACAAAAGAAAATTATTGAATGAAGATAGAATGTTTCAAGATGATTGGGAAGAATATTTTGTTGTGTTAAATAACAAAAGTTTAGCTATTGAGAAAGTGTCACATTAAAAAAATAACATTGATCATCATTATACCATTAAACAAATTATTTAATGACACTTTTGCTTGTGGTCTTTAATAAGAAGTGAAAAATTATCTTTCTTCAAGAAATCATTGCAACAGCAACAAAATGTTATGTCAGTGGCAATCTCACAAGAAGCAGCAGTGACATAAGCATTTATGGGTGCTGAAGTTGTGAAAAAATGTTTCATAAATGCTTTGAATTTATTATTTGATAAATTTAATAATAAAAGTCAAATATTATTACAAATTAAAAAATTACAACTGGCAGATTCTACCTGCATTAGATGTATTGAAGATATTGCAAAACACATTTTTGATATTATAATATAAGATTTGAAAAACTGCAAATATTTTAGTTTGATTGTTGATTATAGCACTGAAATTTCAGCAACATCACAATGTGCCATTTTTCATCAGCTACTGTATGGAACAAAATTCCATTTATGAAGATTTTTTGAAATTACTTCCTATGATTATCAAATTAGAAGTAGTATTTTCTCAATAGTATTGATACTTTTCTGGAGAAGAATAATATTGAAATAAAAAAAATTGTTTTCCATGTGCACTGATGAATTTCTTTCAATGATTGGATCCAAAAGGGATTTGTTCCTTATTACAAAGAAATACAATCTAACAAATCTCTTATCATTTCATTGTTTAATTCACCAAGAAAACTTGTGGGCACATATATCCATTAAAAAAGTTGATGCTGTGATGAAAACTGTCATAAACATTGTGAATTATATTCAAGCCCAAGAATTGAACCACAGAAAATTTAAAAATCTTTTGGAAGAAATAAATAGTAATTATGGTGATGTACTTTTTCATACTTTGGTGCAATGGCTAAGCACAGGTAATGTTTGGATCACTTTTTATTATTATGTCATGAAATTATTTCATTCTTACAAGAAAACAATAAAGTTTATAATGATGAGCTTGACACTTATGCTTGGTGGTGTCTTTTAACTTTTTTCTGTGACATCACAAAAAAGCTTTGTGATCTTAATTTAGTTTGTGAGGCAAAAATAAACTTATTTCACAAATGGCAAATAAAGTATTTGCGTTTGAAGAAAAACTAAATATTTATTACCAAGATATACAAAACCAAATACTATATCATTTTCCAACATTGATAAATGCTAAGCAAGATGGTATTGACATTTCTTCAGAAACTTATGTAATTATTTCAAATTATTTAACTACCTTATTGAAAGACTTTAAAAGTAGATTACAAGATTTAAGAAATATTAAGAATTGTCTCTTACTTATAGAAAATCCGTTGGCACTTAGAAATAGCAACTATTACACAATTAGCTGCATTTGGACATTATTATGGCAAGCTATTTGATTAATTTGTTAAATTTAAATATGAGAAAAATTTGGAAGCCATTTTTAAGGAAGAAAGAGTGGGAAAGGATATATGGAATTTTGGAAATTAGTTCCTGAAAAATATAATACTGTCAAAAAGTGTGCACAAATATTGCTCACATTATTTGCATTGATATATCCTTGTGAATCATATTATTAAAAACAAAATATGTGAAGAATGTGTATAGAAACAGACTTACTGATTCATGTCTTGATGATGTATTAAGAGTACTACATAGCACTTATAAAACAGATTTATCTAAAATTGTTAAAAGTTTATCTCAATATCAAAAATCACATTGATATTTAAATAAATGTTTATATCAAAAATAAAAGTGTTTGTGTTTTATTAATGTATTAATTCTAGAATATAGTAAATTAATATACAACCTGTGGCACACATGAATTGAAAAGTTAGACATTTTTTCATGTGACACTAATTGGTTGTCGATCACTTATATAGCATGTTGCAGCCTGCTTGATGTAGCAAACAAATATATGTGGCCCAGGAAAGATAAAATTTGAGTATGGCTGATCTAGGTGGTGAATTTAGAAGTACCCACTGATAATGGATGTTATCATACTTGCAGAGGTTTTTGTCCATTATAATATATATGTATGTGTGTAAGTGAAGGTAAAAGATAGTCTATAATAAATATTTAAATAAAGTGAATTTTTCGATTTAATATAATAAATTTATTACAGTTTTATATATATATAATTTAACATTTGATTTTCCATTATGCATCAAATAATGTTAAACAGCACTTCATAGTGACCTTTAAATTTTAAATTGTTTAATCCAAAAAAGTAATAATTTAAATAATAAATGACTCAGTGAGGTAAACTCAGAATCAAATTTATATTTTATCATAAGCATTTTTAAGTAATTAAATTAATTTTGTAAAATAAAGAAATTACTTCAAGTATTAAAAATTAAAGCCAGCATGCTTTATTTATTTATATTTTATTAATGTCTATATACAAAAGAAAACGGTTTTATATTTTAATAAGTGATTTTATAGCAGATAATCGATTCATATTATAGAAGATATCTTCATCTATGCCTATGAATAAATTATTGCATATAAATTCATGTAAAAAGGCATATAAATAATATTTTTATACATAAAAATCCAATGCATAGTTGCAGGTTTTTGATCCATATGCATGACTATATATCATTAAAATTAGTTAATACTTAGACAATCACAATATCAATAACAATCAACAATCTCAATCTGTTGTCAAGGCAACCTCCTTTTAACAGTAGAAGTGATGTCCATTTTTATTTATGATCCAATATATTTATGTAAACATTAAAGATTGCAACTTGATCACAGAGATTGAAATTATTGATATAAAGAGTATATATATATATATTTAATGTTATGATTTAAATGATATTATCCAAATTCATCCATGTATGATTAATAATACACAACAATACTTCAGCTCAATTGCTTTTGTCATTAATTGGAAAATGTTATTATAAAAGCCCTTGTAGGGGTAATATATACATTGACATATAACAAGATTAAAGGTTCAACCAATAGACAATTAGAACAAAAAAATCATTTTAGATATCATAATAGAAATGTAAAACAATATATAAATCAATAGATATTGGGGGTTAATTGTTTTTAAAAAAAATTTCCAAGTGAAAAACAACTTACATGTGTCACAACATTGTTGATACAATCTTATTTATTAAATATCTTAATAGCTTCTCTGATTTTTCTTTAGTGGAGAAGGTCACACCTAGATAGGATTCTGGGGTTTGAAAATCAATGTTATGACCATAATGCATAGTAAAGAGTAAGAATATGGCTTATGATGAGGAGTGTTCCAGAAAGTTCATCTTTCCTAGCACTGATGCAATGACAGCTATATCACATATTGTTGGTGCAATATATATATATATATATATATATATATATTGTTGGTGCAATATATATATATATATATATATATATATATATTGGCTGCAGAAAGGAGTTTGCTATTAACTGAAAGGAGACCCTTTGATTCCTCTTGGAGGCCTTAAAGGAACCGAGCAGGGCAAATTCCTAATGTCCACTCCATACGTTCTTGTCGTTGCAGCTGTTATTACTATATGTTTATTCATATAGTATACGAACATGGATGGGCTGCTCACCAACATGCATTAGCCAGTGTGGTGAGTTTATTGGCTTTTTACCTCTGAGTTTAAGATCAAGAAACACCATGGTCTTTCTTCTCAGTGCCTGATAAGGCAGAATGAATGTTTGTGTAAATGATAAAGATTTTTCCCAATTATACAATTATGACAGAAAAAAATAAAGCATGGCCCTTAATCCCAGGAGGCTGTAAAGTCACCAACCAAGGCAGCGGTTGGTGGCTGAAGGCGGAGGGTGCTAAGAATATCCTGGAGGTGGATCCAGGCTGCCATTTGATGACGACTTTTTATTTAGGTACTTACAACTGCAGATCACTTTCAAGTGAAGGAAGATTGCAAGAATTAGAAGAAGAACTCTCTTATATTAAATGGGATATTATTGGACTTTGTGAAGTTAGAAGAAAAGGTGAAGAGACAATTGATTTAAAAAGTGGACATATGCTCTATTATAAAGGCACAAATATTGGAAATATAAGTGGAGTAGGATTCATTATAAATAAAAAGTGGAAGAACAATATTGTGGAGATTGATGGTGTATCAGACAGAGTGGCAAGATTAGTTATACAACTTAATAGCAGATATCAAATGCAGATAATTCAGGTTTATGCCCCAACAAGTTCTCACAGTGATGAAGTAATAGAAGATTTTTATATGGATGTACAAAAGGCTTTTGATCAGAGTAAACAACATTTTAAAATTGTTATGGGAGATTTTAATGCTAGAATTGGTAAACAAATGAAAGATGAAAGTGTTGTAGGTAATTTTGGTTATGGTAATAGAAATGAGAGAGGACATAGACTTGTGGAGTTTGCAGAGAAGGAAAAACTTTATATTATGAATTCTTGTTTTGAGAAAAATGTTAGAAGGAAATGGACATGGAAGCATCCAAATGAAGGTACAGCAGAATTGGATTATATTTTGACTAACAGGAAATACATATTTCAAGATTGTAATGTTCTTAATAAATTTAACACAGGAAGTGATCATCGATTAGTAAGGGGTAAGATACATGTTTATGTAAAACTAGAGAGACAAAAATTATTAAGAAAAACAACATTTACAGTTGATATTCCTAATCTTCAGAAACATTCTAATGAATTTAAATTAGAACTTACAAATCGGTTTCAAGTATTAGTAGATTTTGAACATGATTCAGATTTGAATGAAATTAATATGAAAATAACTGATACACTTTTAAAAACTGCAACAAAGATAGCTGGTAGAAAAAAGCAGCAATTGACTAATAAAATTTCTACTGAGACTAGAGAACTTATGAAGAAAAGAAGGAATATGAAGATATGCAAGAATGATGTATTAAAAAAGAATTGAATATCTCGAATTTTGTAAAATGGTGCGGAAAAGAGTTGAAAATGATATAAGAAAGTATAACTGTGAACTAGCAAGAAAAGCTGTAGAAGAAAATAAAAGTCTTAAGAATGTAAAACAACATTTTGGTATTGGTAGGAAATTTATATCTGCAATAAGGAAAAAAGATGGAATTATTACTAAAAAGAGGGATGACATTATGAAATTGGTAGAAGATTTTTATCAAGAATTATATAGTAATAAAGAACAAGTACCTCCTATATCTATTACATCTTCCGAATTGCCCAGAATTTTAAATGAAGAAGTGAGAAATGCAATTAAATGTATGAAAAAAGGAAAGGCTCCAGGTAATGATGGAATTATAATTGATATATTAAAAGAAGCAGGTGAAGAAACAGAAAAAATATTAGCAAAGTTATATACCAAATGTCTAAATGATAAAGATGTACCGGATGATTGGAAGAATGCAGTAAGAATATTATTATTTAAAAAAGGTGATAAAGAAGATATTAGAAATTACAGACCTATCAACCTTTTATCAGTTTTATATAAAATTTTTACCAAGATAATTACAACTCGTCTACAGAGAACCTTGGATTTTCACCAACCAAGAGAACAAGCTGGATTTAAAAGTGGTTTTAGTACAGTAGATCATATTCAAGTATTGAGAGAAGTTATAGAAAGGACAAATGAATATGAGTTGTCATTATGTTTTGGATTTGTAGATTATGAAAAGGCATTTGATTCTATAAACATTTCTTCAGTGATTAAAGCATTGGATCATCAAGGTATAGATCCAGGATATTGTCATATTTTAAAGAATATTTATAAAAATGCAACAGCAACAATTAGATTACATAATGATACTGGGAAAGTCAACATTGAGAAAGGTGTAAGACAAGGTGACTCCATATCTCCAAAACTTTTTACAGCAGTGCTGCAAGAAGTATTTTGTGGATTAAAATGGGAAACTAAAGAAGTGAAAGTAAATGGAGATTATTTAAGTCATTTAGATTTCACAGATGATGTAGTTGTTTTTGCAAATAATGCTTCCGAGCTGCAGGAAATGTTGCAGGAGTTATCAGATGAAAGTAGGAAAGTAGGACTAAAGATAAATGTTAAAAAGACTAAAGTAATGTTTAATCGATTTGCTCAAAATATGAAAATAAAGATTGATTACGATAAATTAGAAGAAGTTAACAGTTACAAATACCTTGGTCAGATTATTAATACAGATGGAAACATAATAGAGGAAATTAATCATAGAATTAAACTTGGTTGGAGTGCTTTTGGTAGAAATAACTTGATATTAAAAGGAAATATGCCTATGTGTTTGAAAAGAAAGGTTTTTAACAAATGTGTTTTACCAGTTCTTACTTATGGATCTGAGACTTGGACACTTAATAGAAGATCAATACAGAGACTTCAGACCACTCAAAGAAGTATGGAGAGATGTATGTTGGGAGTAACAAGAAGAGATCGAAAACGCAATGTATGGGTAAGAGAACAAACAGGTGTTACTGACCTCATTGAAAAAATTAAAAGATTGAAGTGGAGTTGGGCTGGACATATTGCTAGAAGAGATGATAACAGATGGACAATTGAAATTTTAAACCGGATTCCAAGAGATTGTAAAAGACCCAGAAGGAGACCACATGTAAGATGGATGGATGAAATAAGAAAATGTGTAGGGGTGATGTGGAGAAGAGAAGCTAAAGATCGGAGAAGATGGATTAAACTTGGAGAGACCTTTATCCTGCAGCGGATTGATAATGGTTGATAATGATGATGATGATGATATATATATTTGTATACGGTAGAAGAGATGATACTAGTTGAAGAGCTAAATCAAATTCTAAGAGATTGTAAAAGACCTAGAAAAAGACCACATGTGAAATGGATGGATGCAATAAGAAAGTGTGCTGAAGTGATGTGGAGGAAAAGGCTAGAGATCCCAAGAAAATGGATTGAATTTGGGAGAGCTCTTCATCGTCCAGTGGATCTTATAATAGTTGAAAATGATGACAATATAATAAAATATCTCAAACATTTTTTACTGACTAGGTAAAATATATATATATGCTTGGTGCACAGATAATGAAGTTAGTAAACTAAATAATACTATGCAATTTAATGAGCTGAGGGCTTTAAGCAATGTTCCACATAGATACGTACGTACGTACGTATGTACTGAAGTTATACAAGTATTAGGCGTTTTTATGAACTCTATTATGGAAGGCATTTATCTTCAATTTTTCTAATTTTGGTTGAACATTAAAACATAAAAGAATATGTGATTATTTATTAGCTAATTGTTTTTAATTAAAGGTTTACATAAATAATTGTTTCAACTTCTGTAGCAACATGACATTTTCATTATTAATGAAGACTAGATTATATTTTATTATATTTTATTTTTCTCGTGATCAATTCATTAACATGCATGCATATTCATATGACCAAAACAACCTATTTTGAAATTTTTTATTCTCTAACGTAGATCAACTGGATAGATATTTACTGTTCATACTGAGTGGCTAGTTAGGTTATTGGAAACGTTTTCAATCTCCATCCAAATTTTAAATCTCAAATAATCGACATGGAAGACTAATGTACTAATGACTACACACAAATTAAACAACTTTTTTATATCGATCCTTTTATGAACATGTTGCAGTCAGAGAGAGAATCAAATTACGTTTTTATGTGCGTATTTATATAGACTTTGCGAAGAAAACTCTTTTTTTCATAAAAAAAAATAAAAAAATAAAAAAAATTATGTAGGCGGGATTCGAACTCAGACTTTTACACGACCCACTACTCTCAGTGCCATCACATATTGCTGACCCATCTGATCACACAATGTGGAAAAGATAATTAACGTGTGTGATCAGGTGGTTCAGCAATATGAGATGTCGTGTGAAAGTCTGAGTTCGAATCCCGCCTATATTACATATATAAATGCAGGTTTAAGCCTGTGCAATGTATTAAAAATAATTATGCTAAAATCCATAAGCAAAAAAGGTTGAATATATACATAATATAGAATCTAATTATATTAAAGATTCTCTAACTTTGACAGTAATTTTTTTAAAATAAATACTAATGGCAAAATTATTAGCAGCTTTATAAATTGTTCAGTTATGTTAAAATATATAGACAACATATTTTGAAAAATGTAAATACTTAATGTCAAACTTTATAAAATTACTAACATGTAGTAAATGTTATACTTAAAGGAAAGATCGTTTTTCTTGTTTAATCGCTTTCTCGAAGTTTCTCAATCGATTTTTTTTTTGCTAAAGATTTAAATATTTAAATTAGTTACTGATTGCTTTAGTTTTAAGTTTGTGAATTTACTTTCGTAAATTTATATTTTTCACACACTCATAAATACACAAAACGTATATATAAATTATCTTTATAACTCTAATTCAAGGTGTAGAAATATTGATTAATCTCGAGTTTTCTCTGAATATGAATAGATGGTGTTCGAACACAATATGTTACTATGTCAACCTGATTTTCCTCTCCCCCCTCGCAATTATTAAGAATATTAAAGAAGCAAGTGTAATATACTGAATAATTTTATAATTTATAAAGGATTGCATATATATGTAAAAAAATCACAGCTATTATTAAAGAGATTGACTCTGCATAGAATTTCATAAACATGATGGCACTCCAAAGGAATTTTATTTTTAGTCCAAAAAAATATTTCATTTTCTTTAAAGTAGTGTAGACTGTATGGATATTATTTTCCTCTCAAACGTTACTAATTTTTACAGTTATTTCTATTATATATGGCAGAATTGTCTTAATTCTCAAACTATCAAAAAAAAGTTATTATGTGAAAAAATCATATTAATAATACTGTGATCAAGATCATTATTGAGAAGCATTTTTTTAAAATAATAACAGAGATATCTTGATGAGATTGTGCTGGATAGTGATAAGAAGAAAAATGTAAATACCTTCCTGTGTAAGTTTGCTTTCTATATATAACGGAAAATAAAGAATCATTATTCTTTCTTTTAATTAAAACATTCAAAAATGTAAGTTGGTTATTATTTTCTATTTCCATAATAAATTTGATGTTGTGAAAAATGTTTAAGAAATTTAAAAAATCATCAAGATCAGATCATAAGGCAAAGACTGCTAAGGAAGGCTATAAAGATTTTTAAAAAGCCAGGGAGCATGAATTAAAAATGTGAATTGAAGAAGTAATCAACATCAAGGAAAAGCTATTGGAAAATAAAATATTTTTTAAAACATTCTCGACCAATAGAATTTGAGTTTGAGAAGGAAATAACAAAAGAAAATAATGAGTTTACATCTCACCACAAACATTCTTATGATTTGAGAAAGAAGAAGCTCTGGAGAAAGTAGTTGTTATTGTACTGAAATGTCAGCTTTTTTAGCTATTTTATTTACCACATGGAATATTCTGAAAATAGTAGTAATTATAAATTTATTTAAATGCACATTGATTATGTAAGTAATATTTACTAAGGCTGTAAACCTCAGGAATATGCGCGTGAAAATGCGATCGTAGGGACCTCTACAGGTCTTAACCACAAGCTTACTCCTTGGAAGAAAATAGTAGCATGAAATCATATATATATATAAATACTAATAAACCACATGGAATTACTTCTCTGTTACTTGTCTATAAAGTTGCTTTAATATTTCAACTAGCAGACTGTTTTTCATCAGAAAGGACAGCTAAATGGCTGGAAATAACCATGTGGCTACGCTTTCTGATGAAAACCAGTCTGCTGGTTGAAATATCAAAGCAGCTTTATAGAGAAGTAACTGCGTGTGTTTTTATTAGTATTTTTATATTTCCTTGAGTTAGTTCATATATGTATTATTTTCATATATATATATATAAGGAAGATAATACTAGTGTTAATATTTTTAATTGTTGTTTTAAAGCATTTTTAAAGTAAGGATAGCTATTAGTATGGTGGATTATAGCTAAATAAAACTGGTTTTGTTTTCTATTTTATACATTGGCTACTTTGTAAAGTATATCTATATACATATGCTTGAAGTTAGTTACATATATATTCTAAATAAATATATTAATATTTACTTTCAAAGCTATATGTTATTCTTAAGAGGTTAGGAATATTGCTCCCAGTTATACCACAGTATAAAAACACCAGAATTAGCATAGTCATTATGGGATTGGGTTGTTTAGATTTTTGTCATTTATTTTATTTGAAAGAAAAAAAAAGACAACTAACATTATCAGTTCATAAATCAAATGCTAAAGGGTGCTGATTTTTCTGTAAAGAAAAAATGGGAAAAAAAATATTTTCCACAGCAGGACACCCCCCACCTCAAAATCATGAAAATTAGTTTCCAGGACGAATTCAAACTGGGCAATCCTGAAAACTGGCCAACATATGTGGATTGAGCTCATTTATTATTTTTTATGGCAACTCAAATCACAAAATAAGAATTAAGTTCATCAGCATTTGTGGTTCTTTGCCCTGAAATAAGTCCTTACACATTCTTCTGGGTTAGATTTTGATTTAGTGATATCTCACCTGAGAGCTTATTTCAGTCCAAAATCTGATAAATTTTAAGAGTACAACTTTAACCTCTGTGTTCAGGGGAAGGATGAAAAAGGTAGAGATTTTATTAATGGACTCAAAAGACCACAGCCATATTAATGGACTCAAATACCACTTTGATTTCAGAGTTTTTTAGGTTACTCTATACTCAGGCAAAACTCTCCATACAGTAATGCCACTCAGTGCAAGCCTAGTAATCAATGGATGCAGGAATATTTGTGTGTAAAATCCCTATTTAGTGCCTACTCATCCACTACCCCAGACTAGTTTCTAGCTTGTGACTTTCATCAGTGAGGAGTCTTAGATCTGAGGTCACTGCACCTAGTTTTTAGGAAAAAAATAAAGAATGGTGATCATTTGATGTTTAGGTGATCTAGTTAATCTATCATGAGTTGTATAATTCTTTTAAAGAAAAAAAACTAGTTTTAATTTTATCAGTTACTTTTTGAGTCCAATGATTACCTTGCTGGTAATATTAAAGACTTCTGACAATATTAGACACCACTATAATGATTTTTCAAAAACAAATGTAAAATTTTGATATATTATAGTAAGCCAAAATGTGCACATATTGAATGTTCATATTAGGTTTCAGAGTGTGGGTATTGTAATCAAGCTTGTCATATAGAAATACATGTTTTAAAAAAAGACATTCAGGAAAGATTGGCCATTCTAAGAGATTGAAAAGGCAAAGTAAAATCAATAGCTATATAAATAATTTAAAAGACATTGATTCAGCTATCAAAGTACAAATCATAATTAATATTCCAATAACAATAGCACTGGATATTGGATCTCCCACATCCATTATATCAAAAAACATATGTCTATCATTGTTAAAAAATATCATAGATGGCAATCTAGTAGCAAAATGATTATTGATTATTAAACCAAATAAATATCTCTCTTGGGTCAAACAAAAATTAAAGTTATTATGTTGAATAAAATGACTCTTTTTTATCTCTTGTGTCATCTAATTTATCAATTCATGACTGGTTCAGTCAAATGTGAACCAAGTCACAAATATAACAGAGTTGGAAAGAATCTATATAAATGTGTTTGATAATATATCAGGAAATAAAAAAGAATACACCCATATATGTTTGATAATGAGGTCAAAAGAACAAAATTAAAAGTGCTCAAATATAGATAGGTAATCATGATTTATGCTATATATTCATGAGACTACCATATAGATTGCAGCATCGTAAATACAAAAGATATGTATATAATGGCTCTTCAATCTGTCAATGGACAATATCACCACAGGCTGAGATATCAATTAAAGGCAAATTATGAATACCATACACCATTGAAGATTTTGACATACCTGATGATGCCAATTCTCATAAAGAATCCAGACAACATAAAGTTTTCAGACCAGATAAAGAATCTTGTCCAGACAAAGAAATTAGATCTAATGAAGGATCCAGATAAAATAAAGAAACCAAATCTGATGGTGAAACCAGACCTAAGAATAATGAAAATCATGACAAAAGATGAAGTGAAATGCCCCCCCCCTCCAAGTTACCTTAAAGACTATGTACTTCAAAGCTAACTTTTTTCATATAGAGGGAATGTTATGAACTCATCCTAACTAAGCAGGAGTTTACTCATAAATAATGGATTTGTTCTAATTGCGAGATTATTATGGTTATTTATAATAAAATGACCAATGGTATAATGATAAAATGAAATAAGAACCAATATTATGAATAGGCCAATTGGATAACTAAGTAGTGAATACATTCATTTCCTGTAAGTTCAGGAATCTCACTATAAAAGGAGACAAGAATTTTCAGATGTAAAGCCAATGTCAAGCAATTGTCAGACATTGAATAGCAACATATAAAGTTGCTCAAATCTATTGTAGAATTCTTTTACACATTCTTAGTTCTGAAGCAAGAAGCTGTTAACTGAAGTTATCAATGCATAAATATGCAACAAGACAAGCCATCTCCCAGATGGTAGTGACAAGGCCTTAAAAGAAGTTCCAAAATTTATCTTAAATATTAGTTATATCTCTAACAGTTTTCTAATTATAACTGAAGTGAACCATCATAGATAAATGTTGCTATTCTCTATGTATAAAATCCTTCATGTATAAGATATTATATAGAATTAAATATTTTGCATGGATTATTATTCTATTAAAGAACAGAAATAAGGAGATTTTATCTATGTAAATAGAAATAACCTTTGTCTTTGATTTTACTAGGAAACTATTGATTAAAATACTCTGTGTACAAAATATTATATATTGAATTAAATATTTTACATGAATTGTTATTCTAATAAAGAACAAAAATTTTATCCATGTAAATAAAGATAACCTTTGCCTCTGATGCTGCCAGGAAACTATCAATTACTACTAATTAACATATTGTATTCTAAATGCATTAAGTAAATATATTAATATTTATTTTCAGAATTGTGTTATATTTCTAAGTGACCAGGAATATTATTCCTGTCATATTAAACTATAAATATAAATAAAATATTAGAATTAGATGTAAATGTCCAATACAACCAGAGTATATATATATATATCCATGCATTAGCCACAGTGAAAAATGTATTGTTAATTAAACATATGATCATGTGTCGGGATTGTGTAAACAATCTATTATGTTTCTTTATGTATTTATAAGTATTTGCACAGATGTATTGATTATATAAGGAATTAAGATGGTAATTTGATTTTTTTTAAAAAAATCTATTTAATTACAAAGCTTATTGTGGTGTTATATATATTTATTCACCTGCAATATTAACATGATAAAAATATACTGTTTTACATTGAAAAGATAAAATCAAAGATTAACTATTAGTAAAACACTGAGAGAGAACTAAAGTTCAATTCTGTATCTTTTAGGGAACAATTGTATATGAATATTCATTCAACACTCATGTCAAATATGTGGTAAGATAATTCACAAGCTAGATTTTCCAAAATTCATTTAAAGAAAGTTGTAGAGGTTTCATGATTTACAAACTCAGCATTACATATTTGATAAGCTGTAAAATGATTTCCCTGCTCATTAAAAATCATCAGAATTATAAATTATATAAAAATCTCTTTTAGAATGAATTTTATTTAATTCTGAAGTATTCAGGAAGTTACATTTTCAGTTTTCACACAAACAAAGTATTTAGGTCTTAAATACCATCTTACAAATTCTAGAGATAAACTGAAAACAATGGAGGATCTGACAAGTACTATTATTAGATGGTATGATTTCAATTTGCAATGCTAATTTTTAATTGGTTCTCTGTCTTATTATCATTGTAGTTGATATTTAGTAAAAAAATACATGGGAAAATCATATTTTAAGAATATTAATCATAATTGTTTTTAAGTGTCTTCTCAAGATGATGATGATGGTGATTAAGAAAAGAGTGGTAATGCACTAAGACTTATAAACTTTTCAGGTTTCAAAAAGACTTGGGACCTTTCAAATTGATCAACTCATAACCAATTAATTAAGCATCAGAATAGATAGGTAAATGGGTATGTAGTTACTTCTAAATACATGGTAAAACAACTATAGTAAATCAGAAAACTTTATACATCTAGAGCTTCAATAAATATTGTGTAACATAAAATCAGATCTACAATTTATATTAATAAATCATTATTTATCTAAATGTTTTCAGGACTGAGACGATCTATAATTTTCTCTATAATAAGCAATATCTTAGATATTTTACAGATCTATATTAAAAATCCAACAACTATTCAGAAGTAGATGATATATATATATATATATATATATATATTTATATATATATATATATATATATATATATATATATATATAAATGTTTAAATAAATGTTAGAGAAAAAGGTACTTGAGAGTTTTCAAGTAAACCAAAATGGCAGCTTGTCGTTTTGATAAATCTACAGTTTCAAGGACCCCCAAAATGTTTACAAAAAAATACCTGCTAAGAAACATTGCATTTACTATTAAATTTTTTTACTGTTATTTAAAAAAAAAAATTCTTGTGGAAAAATTAATTATATTTATAGTTTTTTTTTTTTTTTGGATTAACTTGTTAACAGCAAAACGAAAGAAATATATCAATACAACATTTACACTTTATTCATATGCATTTACACTTTATTTATGTGAGTGATGTGCAATCATATCATGACCATTAACCACTCTTTTCAGGAGAGCAGGATCCCAAACCTTTGGAAATAATCCATTACATCACATTCCAATGATGATGGTTAAGAAAAGAGTGGAAATGCACTAAGATTTATAAACTTTTCAGGTTGCAAAAAGACTTGGGATCTTTCAAATTGATCAACTCATAGCCAATTAATTAAACATCTAGACTAGAGAGGTAAATGGGTATGTAGTTACTTCTAAATACATGGTAAAACAACTATAGTAAATCAGGAAAATTTATACGGCTAGAGCTTCAATAAATATATGTAATATATAATCAAATTTACAATTTATATGGTACCTGTGTATAATTCAACCGATGACGTATTACCCTGAAGGCATATCAGTCTAATCTTGCGATTTTTAAGATAATGTCTCCAAGTGATCTGCGGACACTTGTAATCACTAAAATGTGTCCGCAGATCACGTGAACACGGTACATTAAAAATCGCAAGATTAGACTGATATGCCTTCAGGGTAATATGTCATCGGTTGAATTATCCAGGTCACATGCTAAAAAATATTCAAAAATGAAAAATATCTGACGCAGGTCAGGCAAGTACTAAAAAAAAATTGTACATGCATGCGTCAAAATATTATTCTCAATTTTAAAATACAGCAGCGTGTAGCGCTGGAATTGGCGGGGGGGCCTCCAGATGTTTTTGTCGGGCCACAGGCCCGGCATACACATATATCAGACATTGTATTACTCTCATAGCTGTATGATATAATTCAGAAATTAAAAATAAAATTAAAACATAATTCAATGTAAGTTTGAGAATTGTAGAAATATTAACAAATATTTTTTGTAAATAAGTTTGAGAATTGTAGAAATATTAACAAAAACTTTTTGTAAATTTTAAATAAACACCTAAATAAAAAAGACGTGATCTAATGCAAATCTGGTATTAATGGCATCCAGAAAATGCCGCACTTTTACATGCATTTGGTAATTTTTAAAATGTACTGCATATTGCAAAATTGATTTAAAAATTATTTCAAATTATTTACACATTAAAAACGTAATGTAGAAATATTAACAAAAACTTTTTGTAAATTTAAAATAAACAGATAAATAAAAAACACTTTACCGGAGAAGTTTGAGAATTGTAGAAATATTAACAAAAATTTTTTGTAAATTTAAAATAAACAGATAAATAAAACACTTTACCCGAATTAACAGCTCAAAAAAGTAACTGTGATGCCGTGGATAGCAAAATCGCAATAGACAGAAAAATCAAAAAATTTCCCAAACCTCTCTACGAATTTTAAATCTCGCGGGTGAAAAAAAAAAAATTGACTCTCTGATGGATTAATCATGCCAGTCACTTGGTTACCATGACAACGTTGTCACGCAAAAAATGTCGATGTCTACCGGAAGGGAAATCGGTAAGTCAAAAATGTCATCGGTTGAATTATACACAAGTACCATTTATATTAATAAATCATTATTTATCTAAATGTTTTTAGGACTGACATGATCTATAATTTACTCTATAATAAGCAATATCTCAGATATTTTACAGATATACATTAAAAAACCCAGCAACTGCTCAGAAGTAGATGATATATATATGATCACTAGATGGAGCTTTACCGTGATCATAAAATGCAAGCTATGAGCAAGTTACAAAATTTATAACTTGTTTCGTTTATCATATATATATATATATATTTAAATAAATGTTAGAGAGATAGGTACGTGTGAGTTTTCAAGTAAACCAAAATGGCAACTTGTCCTTTTGATAAATCTACAGTTTCAGGGGCCCCCAAAATGTTTACAAAAAAAATACCTGCTAGGAAATATTGCATTTAGTATTAAATTTTTTTTACTGTTATTTTTTAAAAAAATCATTGTGGAAAAATTAATCACAATATTTACAGTTTATTTTCTTTTTTGGATTAATTTGTTAACAGCAAAACGAAAGAAATATATCAATACAACATTTACACTTTATTCATATCAGTGAGTGTAATCATATCATGACCATTAACGCACTCTTTTCGGGAGAGCAGGATCCCAAACCTTTGAAAACAATCCATTACATCACATTCTGTGACAGGAAGGTCCCAAATTTTTTATCATTATGACAATTTACCAAACTAATTGTTGACAAAAAGAAACATGCTTAATTGAATCAAAATAGGACAATGTTAAAAGCGTCTCATTGCTTCCCACTTTATAATATAAGTAAAAAAAAATTGAAATATTTTCTTAATGAAATTTATTGAAATTTTTTTTTTTAAATTTAATAATTGATTTATTAATTTTTTATTAATTGAACAGTTAACACATCTTCAATAGATTATAGATCCTCGAAACTGTACATTTATCTAAAATATGGTTTTCCATCTCGGTTTACTTGAAAACTCACAAGTACTGAGAAATAATATTCATACACACATGCACACACACACATATATATATATATATATGCTTTAAATATATATTAAATAGTAATGCAGGTGATTAAACTTTATTTATATATAAAACATTTTAACATATGTTAAAAGAATTATATAGTATTTTAGAATAAGGAATTATATAATAAGCAAATGGTAAAGTCTTCATTTCTGGTAGAAGATTAAAATATGATTTGTTGTTTGTTAGATTCATATTTTAGAAATAAACATAGAGCCACCACCTGACTTAAAGTATTCCCTTATATAATTTTAAAATATAAAAACAAAAGCCCTTTTACATTTTGTTTATTGTCCATTTCTTTTACTCACAAAAAGCAAAACCTTCTCAAAAGTCAATACCAATCAGTTATTTTCTTGATGAAAATAATTAATATTACAATAAAAATGAACCCATAAAGTTTACCATAGTGTTAATGCATACAAGATATGTCCAAAATAATTGATTAAAATATTGAACAACAATAGATAACAATAAAAGAGGAAACTGACTTCTAAAATTTTCAGGAAAAAAGTAAACTAAACATTATAACTGCATTTTTAAAGAGAAATGTGTCTTAAAAGCAAATGGATGCTGAAGCATAAAAATAAGGTAGAATTAGATTATGTTTTGATTAATATAAAATATTTATTTTAAAGTTATAATGCTATCAACAGATTTAATACATACCATATAATACTAAATCATCCATGTACTTTACAACTGTTAAACAATACTTTATTTACTACCCTCTTTTACAGTTTCGATTGCCTCAGCAATCTTCTTCAGAACTCTTATATCTCCCAACTTCAACTTTTAGATTCCTAAATTTAATACATGAAGTACCTTTAATTAACAAAATGTAAGATACTTACAAGAAAAGTGAGAGAAGCAAAATTGTTAAAAAAGATGATACTAACAGTTGAGGTTTCTTATCAAAAAAATATTCCAAAAGTTTAAAATAGAACTTGCTAAACATTTTAAAGTATTAATTGGCCATAAAGATGGTTCAGACTTGAAAAAAATTAATAAAAATATAAGTTAGCATATTACTATAATGGTTGCTTCATAAATAAGTAATATAAAATAGCAGAAATTCAGTACATTTTTATCTGATATAAGGACTATGTATACATGGGTATGATTACAAAATCAAATCCACCAAGGGCTTTTAAAATTCCATCATCAGTTTTTCAATGAAATGGATGGTTGAATAGTTGGAAGGGTGAGAGAATTGAAACCTGTCTATTAAAGTTTGAGGAATTGCTATCTTAATATAAACTCAGCACTGATTTTGTATACATGTGGAAGATTATGATCTGGGCCAACTGATGAGTGCTGGTTCTGCATGAAATACATATACTGGGGATTATGTAACTACTTCACATGTATGTGGTCATATGAACTGGTTATTTGAGATGAAGTTTATATAGACAGAAAATCCTAAATTCAATTTGCTCTGTTTACTGTAGTAAACATTTATTATACTGAATAAATAGGTTAATTATATATATATATATTCTAACCCAGTCTTAATTATATATTAGAAATTTATATTATTTCTAACTCTTTATTTTTATTAGTTTATTTGCACTTGTTGTTACTAATTTACACAGGTTGTTTTTAAGGCAACCAAAATAAAGCAACATATCCATTAATTTTCCAATATGATCTAAAATACTTTTCATATAATACAATTGTACATTCAATTCTCTTAAGCTATGCCACGGATTGTAATAATAACAATAATTGATCACTTATTAATTTAAAGAATAATTATAATAATATTAATCTCAGGGTTCTTTGTTTCATGTAAGGAAATGCTCGGCAGTATTGTGTTGTCGCATATGACTGGCATTCTGGTCGGCTATAGGAAACATTTATTTTACTTAAATTCAATGTGTCTTCATCTCTCATATCAACTGCTATATTATTTAAAGAGATGATAATTCTATTCAATAATGACATATAATTTTGAATAACACAGCCCTTTTTTTTTTTTTTTCAGAATCTCAGTCAGAATACTAAAAAGACAAGGGTGCTTTTTGTGTCCTTCCATCATCCATGACAACACAATAATATAACTAAGATTTATTACTTAGACAATTTAACTAAATGGGAATGGAATAATGTGCAACCAAAGTTAATGGTTTGGGAATAAATTCATTTTTTTTTTTTTTTTTTATACAAAGGTGAATGTTTAGTCTTAAGTTTTCAACTCCATAAATAATTATCATTAAACTAAAATATAATGACATATTACGATCTGCTTAACTTTATTTATCTGGTATATTAAGTTTTTAAGAATTTGGAATGATTTCGGACTCAAGAAAAGGTTTTGCAAATATTGTGCAAACACTTATATTTAGCATATAAAAACAAAAAAAATGAATCTACAACAAATTTTAACAAGACTATAATTTATTATTATCACAAAAAAAAAATATATGAACATTTATTCAATAATCTCATAGTAATACAAAAATATAAAATATAACTGACATTAATCTCTATACTCTTTTGGTTATGGACTAGAGGTTACTACTTCTCCTGTATGCAATCATATGGATTGATTAACTAAAAGTACATTTCATTACCAATACATTGTTTATTAAATTTTGATAACCTTGTAGAAGCTTTTATTCAAAATTATTGACTAACTATTTTTTTTTTTCATTTTTTTTTTTTTTAAATGATTAATCCAATCATATGCAATACGCAAAATATTAAATTTATTTCTAATACATTTACTTTATTTATGGTCTTTAATGGGATAACCTATTCTAATTATAGGCCAGTTATCAGAAGTTACACTTACCATCTTACATTTAACTTAATGCTAACTTAAGTTATGATACAAATTTTATTCATACGTATAATTTTAAATATGAGTATTATTTAATTACTAACCAGAATTAAATATTGCATTTGAATATTCCCTCAGTAAATAAGCGTTTTAAAACTACGCAATTTTAATTACTTTCTCCATTGATTTACTTGTCAAATACTAGCAATATTTAGCAGCACAATACAGATAGATATTGATCTTAGTTACTAACGCACTATTTATACTAAAGTGGATCTTGAGGAACTAACACCTCCAATATAACCTTTATCTTGCCCGAACTTTCAAAATTAAGCACAATAATCAACACCTTCCATAGTGGAGCTATCTTTATTTTCACGAGGAATATGGAATAACCACGAAGGTATGTAGAGTAATCTACTACATTAAAATATTTTGGTGGTTTCTTGCCTCTTACTTGGGCATACAACGAACACACACCAAATACAATCCTCTCCTGGGATTTAAATGAATGAAACATACTAAATGCTAGATAAATTCTTGATCGTCCTATCTATGAGAATCGATCACTTGGGCTATAAACATACCCGAACATTATATTTAAAATCTTCCTCTCATGGAAAACAAAGCTTTTGGGGAGATCATTTTTCATCCCACAAAATAAATACATTATAATTATTACCTATGCGAATATTAAGCATATACCAATGCTATATCTGGGCAGGATAAGTAAATACACTGATTATAATAAACTTATGTTACCGTGTATACTTTGATCAACATCTGAAATCAATGGACATCATAGAATAAAAGTACAATAATTTTAATTTTAATAAAGGAACATTCAAAAATAGTTGGTAGCATACTATCTTAAACTAAATAAAGTGGATGTGTTATTTAAGAATAATTAGGAATAACTTCCTCAATTAATACAGTATAAATTCGTTTCAAAACTTTAACAAGAAATATTTTGTTATAGCATTTTTTTTTTTTTTTAGTTACTTCTGATAATTTTCAATATTTATTTTACCCCTTAAATATCTAAATATTTTTCTTTTACGTATCTAACATACAAAATTTCTACCTACAATTGTATGTAATAATTAAAACATATTTTATAGATTTTTTCTTTCGTGTTAAATATCTACTTAACCTATAATAATTATATTAAAACATACCTTTGTCATTACAAGGCTATTAAATATCACTTGACCATACAGACTTTAATCTATGTGATATAAAAAAAAAATACATATCATTTATAACTTAGTTTTAAACAATCATTAATTAACAAGTGCATATTCTCTCATTAGAAAATGTTTTTCTGTTGAGCAATTGGTCCAGGTGAAGAGCTTTATCCAGTCGTATTTCATGAAGCAAGTTTAAAAACAATAAACGCATGGTATTATTTCCTTTAAATAAAAGTTTTCTCTTATTTTGTGCATTTAATAAATTAGGTAAAGAAAAATATAGCAGAATTGAAGATTAATTCTTACTTGAATTAAACTACTACAATTTTGGGATCCAAGAAAAAAAAATAGACTTCTAATATAGACGAATATTTGACTATAGACGATAAACATACACAATATTTTTTTTTTTTTATTGACGATACGTATACTTATTAGCTAGCTTACTTATGGACGAAAATGCACAATTTTCCGAGAGATTATTATGATAATAACTGCAGTCAATTTAGTGTACAGGAAGTTTTAATAATTCCAACTGATGTATAATATAATATATCATTTATTTTTATCATTAAGTCACTAAGATATTTGGTTTTGTTCATACTTTTTGAATTATAAAATTTTTTTTTTTAACGGTAACTTCTCCGTAAGAATGCCCCTATATAACTTTTCCTATATTTACTCTGAGAAAGTTTATATTTTTTTTTTTTTATATTTTTTTAAAAAAAAATATACAGGTGCATAATTTAATCTTATTTATCATTATTATTATTTCCAGACAATTCTTGGTGAATAAAACATATTTTAACGTATGTAACTACATTACTTGTAAAGGCAGACAATATTGAGAAAGAGCGCGAAAATGTTTCTAGTTGATTTTCCTTGGTTTCAAAATATTTCTTTCAATTATTTGTTTTGTTTTTTTCTATACCAAGAAAATATCAATAAATGACATAAAGTTAATAAATAATTAATCTCTTCTTGGAAATCGCTTCTTTTCCTTAATTTAGATATAATATAATTTTTCGTGACTCTTTTAGTTACATCTGTCATTTTTGAACTTTAGTGCGAGACAATAAACTTTTAAGTATAAGAGGTCTTTAAATAGGTAGATGGCAAAGAAAATCAGGATATCTTATCAAAAAATTTTTAGCCACACTTTATATTATTAAAATTTTACTTTGATTACATTTATTTCTGCAAAATAAAATGAAAAAATTGAGTTACCAAATTTCAGCACTGTTCCTTCCTTGAAAACTAAAAGCAGACTATATTTTTTTTAAAAAAAAGATCTTGATTATGAAATTGGTTGTTTTGTTTTGTTGTTTTTTTTTTTATTTTTTTACTTTAGTGACCTCTTCCAGAAAAATAATCATTTGATTATAACATAAACAAAAGAAAGGAAAAACCTATTACAATCTTAACAATCAGTGATGTATAATTCTTTAAACATTATATTTTTTATTTATTTATTTATTTATTTTTTTTCTTTCTTCTTTTTTTTACAAAAAGAAATTACCAGAAGTTATTGTGCTTTATGATAAGACACTCATCCACTCCCCTCTACCCATCCAAAATCAATTACTGTTTAGCTTTTATACCATATTAATTTGCTCTAATTATTAATATCTCAATTAAATTATTCATGTTCTCTCTTTAAAAATGACATTGAGTTATTAAATCTATTAGTTATTCACCCAAAACATGCCAAAGTGAGTGAATAGCATACTTTATTAATCAATTATTACTATTGTTATTTTATCTTTTTATTTCTTTAAAGAATAGCATTGTTTTCCTGCAGAAATAATGCCAAGTAAACCAAGTGTCAATAATACTAGGTTACAATATATATATATATTAGAAGGGACTTGAACTCAGATGTTCAAGATCCCTACAGCTATTAATAGTGAATCTTATACAACTAATACACATGACCACATATATGTGAAAAAGATGTGGACATGTGTATCAATTGTATAAGATGAAGTGGATAACTGTAAGGAGATTGAAAGTTTTACATCAAGTCCCTTTTAATTACCTTAAGTTTAATATAGCCAATATACATATATTTAAATATTATACGAATATATATATATATATGTTGATACGAAGATTTTGCAGGGTTGCATATATAAAAGAAATATTTTGCGGGTTTCATCCATGTTAAAAAATTTTAAATATTAATATACCAACATTTTGACTTGATCACACAAGTCATCTACTGAATGATAAAAGGTAGAAAGATGGTTGTAGAGGTGCTACAATCACTGACTTGAAAAAAATGTTAAAGTTCCACCAATAGCAAAAATGTTAAATTAAGAATGTTTTTTAAAAGGCCAGATTGTATCAATAAGCGAGATGATACATGCAAACTTCCTCCTATTTGGAAATTTTTTTTCAAAAGACATTCTTAATTTAACATTTTTGCTATTGGTGGAACTTTAATTTTTTTTCAAATCAGTGATTGTAGTGCCTCTACAACCATCTTCCTACCTTTTATCACCCAGTAGATGACTTATGTGATCAAGTCGAAACGTTGGTACATCAATATTTAAATTTTTTTAACATGGATGAACCCGCAAAATATATCTTATATATATATATACGAATATGAAATATATTAAAATAACTCTATTTGAGAATTTGATTATCTGAAATGTTGTAAAAGAAAAGAAAAAGAGTTAATGAGAAAATATAATTGTGAATTGTTAAATAAAATTATAAAAGGAACAAAAATGTCAAAAGCATAAAACAGGATATTAGAAGAAAATTTGTTTTACCAATCAACAACACAAAAAAACAAAATTGCTTCCAAACTGACTCCCGGGTCATATATAAAATTACGTGCCCCCAATAATAACTGCCATGTAACCTACTATGGAGAAACTAAGATTAATATTGCCACTAGAGAGGCACAGCACAGATATCTACACAACAGAATTAAAAATAAGACAGAAGGGGACTCAATGTTTGCTGACCACCAAAGGATTTCTGGCCATGCCTCTCAACCAATAACTGCAAGGATTATCTGCACCGAAAGATGTGATGCTAAATGCAAGATCAAAAAAGCCTGCTATATATCAAAAGACCCCACAGCTATAAACAGAAGGGAAGCTTGCTTCTGCATTTCCAAAAAATGGACGCTATAGTCAATTTACATAAATTTACATAAGGCTTTATTACAAGCATTTCTCAATTAATAATGAGCTATGATTATAGGAACTTAGACTTCCCAAAAAGTTCTCAAATGATTAATTAAGATTATTAATTACTTTACTATATAGCTTCATTATATGTGAGTAAAGCACAATTATCGAGTTAAAAAGGATAAAGTACAATGAAATGTGATGAACAATTTTATCAAAAACTTTATAGTAATACTTAACTAGATTTGTAATTACATCTTTTGAAATTCATAATATTTTATATGAAGAAGTAAATCATACAATTAAATCTATAAAAAATGGACCAGCTCTGAAAAACACATGGAACTATTATATATACTTTAAAAGAAATGAATAAAAATTTAGAAAAAAAAAATTTGCAGAGTTATATGCTAAATTAATAAATAATAAAGATATAGGAGAACATCAAACTTACATCAACCAAAAGAACAAGCTGTATTCAGTTGTAGAACAATGAATAACATAAACATATAAAAAGATATTAACAAATGGACACAAGAGTATGATTTATAGAAAGGAACAGAAGTGTTTATGTTTGAAATTGTGCATTATAAAAACTATTACAAACTTTTTGGTGATTAAAGCTTCAAAATGTTAAGATACAGAGCCATGATAATGTCAAATTCTGAAAAATATTTATCAAAATGGATCAACTCAGGTTAAGCAATATGTCAAAATAGTAATGTGATGTGATGTGATGTATTATGGCTTCTCCTTAAATGAAGTCAAGAATATCTCAGCAATTATGCCCAGATAAACCTGTTAGCCACTTTCTTTTACATTCCCCACTCTAAATTTACCCATAATCTGCTCTATCCCATTTCCACAACATAATTTTTGTCAACTCTATAACCTTTATAAACTCTTTACACAGTAGTGTCACCTAGTGTAAGCCTTAGTAATCAATGATGCAAGAAGTTTTGTGTATAAAATGTCTAACATGTGCCTACTCATCAAATATTCCCAGACTAGTTTCTAGATGGTTTCATCTATTGATTATTAAGGCTTACACTAGATAGCACTACTATACGGAGGCTTTGGTATTGTTTTAACAGCTTGCATAAACATAGAAAACAGTGATCAAATGATTAAATAATATGATGACACTAAGAATATTAACATTGATAATAGGGTAAGGTATGGTGATTCTATTTTACCATTATGTTAAACTACAATTTTATGCAAAGAACACTATGAATTAAAATGGTAAGTTAAAGAAAAAAAATTTTCATCTACATTTTGAAAATTAGATGGTTGTTTTGAGATAATTCTTCCAAGCTTTGAAAGTGCTACAGAAGTTATTCCATAAGGGTAAGAGATTAAAGTTAAATCCTAAAGAACAATAGCAGTGTTTAATAGCTTTAAAAAAACATAAAAAATAATTACACTTAATTAAAATATGGATGCAAAATGGATGACTTTAATTATAGAATTTAAATCTGGATGGGACATTAAAAGAGAACATACATGGCTTTGTGCTTGGAAAGTAGTGGGTTTAATAACTGCTTTACCAGGATTTATTTATTTAGATAAATAGTCATTTAATTAGAGAGATTTATATTGGGAGTAACAAGAAGTTATTGAAAATAAAATATATGGTTAAAAAGCTAATGGTTATTGATGATTTCATTAGAAAATGAAGAAAAAATGGAGTGAAATTGTAAATGCAAGCCGAAAACATATCATTAGATGTACAACTAAAGTTTTAAAATGAATCCCAAGAGATTGAAAAAAAAACTTAGAAAAGGGCTAAGTTTAAGGTGGATGGATAAAATAAAAAACTTTGCTCAGAGTAATGTAAAAAAGTGAAGCTACAGAAACTTGATTAGGCATGGAGAAATCTTTATACTTAAGTGAAATTACTTTAATAATATCCATACCTTCTTTCTTTTTTATTCTTCATATAAATAATAATACAATAAAAGACAAATGACCCTCAAGATGCATTTCATGCTGAACCAGCACTCATCGGTTGGCCCAGGTTACCAGCTCTCGTATATATTTTTATTACATGAAGAGTATTTATCTATGGCGAATTGTCACATCTGTATTTACAATAACCAAGCTTGATTCACTCACAACCTCGACTTCATAAATTTTTGATAAACCTAACTACGTTTATCATTAATCATTTATTAAACTAGACTTTTTCTCTAGCACAGATAGAACTTTAATCCAAGTTAAAGATTATTATATCTGATTTTTTACATACATGGTATTGGCTAAAAATAATGGTATGTTTAAATGTTTTAATGCTTGGTTTAATGATAATTATGCAGTGAGATTAGATAATATTAGAAAAGACTTTGTCAAGCGTTGGCGGGAGAGTGGTCAGCATGGCCGCCTTACAAGCAATTGTTCCGGGTTAGCTGATTCGCTTCGCGGCCGATGCTATGACACATGGAAAAAAAAAAAGACTTGGTTTAAGAAAGCTTTTATTTTTATTTTTAGTACGGCTACAAATAAATGAATAAATAAAAATAGTTTAATGGATAGGGCAAACCGTGTACCATTCCATCATTAAAAGTCTTAGTTTGAATTATAATCCAGAAAACTTCAATTTTTATATTGATCACACTATTACTGTGTAAGGCCATACTGAACACAAAGGTAAATCGTTACAGGATCTCATTTGATTTTTGAACACCAAAATGATATGTCGACCTTTAATCCAGAAAATTTCAGTTCTTCAGTTGCTCTGTTTTTTATATGTGTAGAGATGGTAATCTGGACCAAATGATGATTGCTGGTTTAGCATGAAATACATATATTGGTGATTATTTATCTTTTCGACATATATGTGTTCGAATGTATCAGTGTTATGAGATATAGTGGAGAGTGGTGGGTCGTGTGAAAGTCTGTGCTCATATATCCTATATATTACATCTGTAGACACAGATATATAAAAAGCCTGTGTTTCAGTTATACTTAAACTACAAATAATAAAAAAGGATGACTATTTATTTACTGAAGTGGTCATGTAATGTTTGAGTTTCAATGCAACAACTTTTAGATTTGAAGTCGATTACTTTGCCACAAGGCTAAACCACATGTAGTCCTAATGTTATTAAATACTGGTTTCAAGCATTTATTGATAGGCGGAGAAATGGACATTTATTTATTTATTAAAAACTCTTGCTATTATTTGTGTGCGTGTGTGTATACGCATAAACTGAAGTTATTTAAAACACATGTTTGCAGATTGTAGCTATTCTGTGAAAAATAATAAAATTGTCAGTGGAAATTTTTCGGTTAAAATAAAAGCAAGTGAAAAATATATCTATATTTTTATTGCCTACCTAATAAATGACAAGCAACAGATAAAAACCATTTGGGAGTAAAATAAGATATTTTTGATTAAATTCTATGTTTTCATTTTTACAGGTGTGTGAGAGTGTGCAAGAATAATGCATAAAAATGAAAATAATTCAATTCTAATTATTTCTTTTAATTCCTGAGAGTCATATTATTTGTTTTACGTTTAATATATTGCCTTGATATAAGATAGTTCGGCAGCAATTTCAATAAGCGTTATAAATATCCTCCCACGAATGTTAGAATTAATATGGATTAGAACATTCATCAATTCTGAAATCAAATGTACTTTGATATTCTTATTGTCTGTTTCAAATTGAAAGAAAAAAGATAGCTTAAAGATATTTCTTTGGAAAATGTGAAAGCTATATATATATATATTAAAGCAAAGATGATCACATATAAAATATACGAACTTATATTTCTAAATCGTCCATATATATATTCTCGATGTTAATATTAGATTTATGTTAACAATTCGACTGGATTTCCTTATGATTTCTACCACGTTAAAAAGAATCCGAATTAAAAGTTCAATATTTTTTGGAAATGTGAAAGCTGATATATATATAGTTTTATAACATTTTGTATATACATATATATTAAAATTAAGATGATTACATTTAAACTATACAAACTTATATTTCTGAATCTTCCATATGTATTTAAACGCAATTATAACTTTCAAATTGCACTCCTTACAAGGTCTTAGTTAAATAATTATAATTGCAGTTTGAATATTATAATTGATTATTTGTTAGTCTGAATAAAGAATAGGTTATATATCTATTTAATGAGGTTCATTTACTCTTCTTTTGTATCAATTATTTCATTCTCTATAATCAAGTTGCAATCTTAAGTGTCTATATAAACTTATCAGACCATAAATAATGTTGCAGTTCCACCTTTATTGTTAAAAGAAGGTTGGCATGACAACAGATTGAGATTGTTTTATTGTTATTGATATCGTCTAAATGTTGACTGCTTTCAATGAATTTATATATATTATCAGACTATAAATAATGTTGCAGTTCCACCTTTATTGTTAAAAGACGGTTGGCATGACAACAGATTGAGATTGTTTTATTGTTATTGATATTGTCTAAATGTTGACTGCTTTCAATGAATTTATGTATATTATCAGACTATAAATAATGTTGCAGTTCCACCTTTATTGTTAAAAGAAGGTTGGCATGACAACAGATTGAGATTGTTTTATTGTTATTGATATTGTCTAAATGTTGACTGCTTTCAATGAATTTTTATATATATATATTCGATGTTAATATTAGTTTTCTGATAACATTTCAAGTGGATTCCCTGACGATTTCTATTATTCTGAACATGGTTAGTGCAAAAACATCATTTCATTAATAATGAGCAAAAATATAGTTAAATAGATAAATCTGAACTAAAAATTATTTGAAATATATACAAACACACACATACACACACACATATATATATGAAACCATTAAACAAAATATTAAATAAATAAATTTGAACAAAAAATTATTTGAAATACATACAAACATACAAACATATATATATATATATGAAACCATTAAACAAAATATTAAATATGAATTCCAATCTGTGTCTTCATATATACAATGTAATGTAGTTTAAAAACATTCTCTTTGTTTTATTTAAAAGCTGAAAAATAATTTAGGATAGGTTTGAAATAAATGATTTTTTTAGCACAGGTTTATAACAAAAATGTTACGAAGTATACTACAAAGAGATAAAGAATATTTATAGATTTCTTTATAAAAAGCTATAAGAAAGTGCTTGTCCATAACATCAATAAAAATGTATCATCAATTCCATTTTAACAATAAGCTTGTGTAGGAAAATAAATATTTTGGAGTTATGTAGATTGCATTAAAATATGATTTTTTTGTGATATTCTGAAAGTTTGTCACTTATTTAATCAGCTGTCTTAACAGACAAAGAATCAATGATTTCTATGTTTCTGAGAATGACTAAAATCACCCACTAAAACATTGTCAAGATAGCTTTGTATGTTATTAAATCATAAGTCTCTTCATCTTTTTTTTTAATTTCACAAAATCCAACAATATTTCAAAAACAGTTCTTCAAATTCATACAATGTTTCTTTGCTTAAAAGTGGTTTACAGTTATATGTATCTAAAAAGCCATATGAAATGACATCTTGGGTTGCAATCAAGAGATTTTTAGCACACTTCATCTTCTATCACCAATTGCTACCTTAGATGATGACTTTACAGCCTTTTTGGAATATAATACATAAGATAGGTTTATCTTCGTAATTGCTAATACTGTTTTAAAAACTCACAAGCACATTTATCATATCTTCAAGATAACTATGTTGATGTTTCATTTAATATCTATCAGGCAAATGAGAAAGAAGCCCATGACATTTCTTATCTTAAGCTTACAGATAAAAAGCCAATAAAATCACCAGCTTACCTGATTCATATTGATGAGTAACTCTTTGTGTCCTTATATCATATAACTAATTATGTACTATGTTGATGTTTCATTTAATATCTATCAGGCAAATGAGAAAGAAGCCCATGACATATCTTATCTTAAGCTTAGAGAGAAAAAGCCAATAAAATCACCAGCTTACCTGATTCATATTGATGAGTAACTCTTTGTGTCCTTATATCATATAACTAATCATGTAATAATAATGCCCGCAACAATAAGAACAAGGATATATGTAATGGAGATTAAATATATTAATTTATTAAGCACAAGCAGATGAGATAATCATAACATGAAAGGCTGAAACCTTTGACAGATGTGCTTTAAAAATGCTTAAATAACAGCCAATCAGATAGAAATGATGACTGCACAAGGAACTCTCAATTTAAAAACACAAGGCAGAGATTTTATGAGAAAAAGATGGACTCACCTTCTTTCTACTTAAATTTATGTATAAATAAGTCAGACTCAAGCATTTTGAACTAAGAGTGTGAAGCTTTAAACACCTTCACATTTAATTCACTATATATTATATATCAATAAACAATGTGAAATCTTTTGATCTATTATGCAGTAATTTTCATATCTAATGAAATGATCATAACAAATGTAAATATATTAATTTACTAAGCACAAGCAGATGATATAATAATAACATGAAAGGCTGAAAACTTTGGCAGATACACCTTAAAAATGCTTAAATAACAGCCAATCAGATAGAAATAATGACTGCACAAAGATCTCTTAATTTAAAACACAAGGCAGAGATTTTACGAGATAAACAGGGACCCACCTTCTTCTCTACTTAAATTTATATATAAATAAGCCACGCTCAAGCATTTTGAACTAAGAGTATGAAGTAAATTGAAAGATTTCAGTTCAAGATGCTTGAGTCTGGCTTATTTATATATAAATTTAAGTAGAGAAGAAGGTCAGTTCATCTTTTCTTGTAAAATCTCTGCCTTGTGTTTTAAATTGAGACTTTCTTGTGCAGGCATTATTTGTCTCTAATTGGCTGCTATTTAAGCATTTTTCAGGTGCATCTGTCAAAAGTTTCAGCCTTTCACATTATTATTGTAATGGAGATTAAGAAATTTCCATGTCCAGTTTAGAAAGTACAGTTCTATATTTAATATTCATCAAGGCAATGAATAAGAACTCTATATTGTTAATACACGAAAATAATTTTCTTAAAATAAAATTGCAATTATTTATAATTTTAAATATATAATTAGTAACTATACTTTTCATCAAGATTGAAAAATCTGACTCTTATTTCCAATGTTGTTTTATTTACAATACAAATTCGGTATCCCAAACATTTGAACCTGTCATTGCTTTTCCAAAATATCCAATAAAATCCAAGATTTTTAAGAACAAAATTAAAACACATTTAATTAAATCACAAAAACCATGGAAAAACAGTGAAGATATTATTTATTAGTGCCAGAAATACACCTGAATTAAATAAATAACATTTTTGACTCAATCAGTGGATGATATATATCCCAAACAACTATTTTAAGACTGTAAATACAATTTATCCAAACCACTTCAAACACTTTTTAGCATGTACATATACATACACCTACATTTTGACTGACCTGCAGTCTTCTTCAGAGCAAGATTATTTTGATCTTTTAAAAAAAACATTTTTGTTTTTTGTTTTTTTTAAAAGATCAAAATAATCTTGCTCTGAAGAAGACTGCAGGTCAGTCGAAATGTAGATATATGTATATGTACAAATAAAGAGTTTTGCTAAAAAGTGTTTGAAGTGGTTTGGATTAATGTGGATTTTATTAATGAGGCACCTTGGATCTGAGAGCACTCCACCAAGGCTCCTCACTGATGAAAGCCATAAATGAGAAACTAGTTCAGAGATATTAGACAACTAGACACTAGATAAGTATTTTATGTGCCAACATTCTAGCATCCACTGATTACTATCATCTGCACTATGTGGCACTACTGTATGAAGGGATTTGTTGCCATTTTAAAGAGTATTTAATCATAAGAAATGGAGATTATGTCATGTTTTAGAGATTGAATCTGGGATAAGAGTATCCTGTCAAGAATTTGAATAAGAGCACTTATCAATGCAAAAAATAAATTGAATAAGAGTGGAAAAAGATTGTAACATTGTATGTAACTTTGTTTTATGTAATCTGTAATGTATTTGTTTGGATTTATTAATATATATTTTTTTACTTTTAAATTTAAATATGCTACTTTCTCTTCATCTTAGTTTTACAATTAATTTATAAACCGATGTATGCATCTTGAGATGACAGCAACTACTATTATATTAATTGCAAACATTTTGCTAATATCAAAATGGGCTGCTCAAAGTGCTGATGGATGCTGAGAAATCAGTCAGATCTACCCCATTGCTATGGTACCTCTTCTGATAAAACCTAAATGCCCTAGTGATTTGGAGAATTTAAGACCCATCTCTATGGTCCCACTGCTGATAAAGATGATTGAGGGTATCATCAAGGATGATATTCAGCAAAACATCATCCAGCATCAGTTTTCCAAGAAGAGGAGCTTGATGGCTGATGCCATCAGCTCTCTCATAGTTGACTAAATATGTAGAGAAGGATGAACCAGCCAGTTGCTGTACAACTGAACTTTGCCATTGCTTTCAATTGCATCTGAATAAAAGTGCTACTCAGTATTCAGAAGAAAGTCAAAGTTCCTAAGGCATACCTCCAAATCATGGAGAACCTCCTGCAAAATTGGGTGATTTTTATATCTTTTGAATGGTCAAGTCACTCCAGGATTTTGGCCCCATTTCCATTCCTCAGGAATCACCACTGAGTTTGCTCCTTTTCATGGCTTACATCAACCTTCTCCTATTGAGCATCGAGGCTGCCCTATCCAGGATTGCCATTCCAGTGCTAGGAGAGAGCATTCACCACATTTCTTATATGGATGGTATGGGGGTGTTTCTCTCTTCACAGGAGGAGATCTGTGATCTACAAAAGATATTGGACCAGATTGCTTGTGATTACAGTCCAAAAGTTAATGAGGAGAAATCGGCCTTATAGTCAATCAGAACTGGGAAACAAATCCCAGGGAGATTTAAACTCCCCTGCAGAAATTTTTCAGCTTTCAACTGGCTCCCCCTCCTTTAGTTATGAGAAGAGAGCTGGAGAAGGCCTTATTTGTAAGGGTTAAGAAAACAGGGAAATCATTGTGAATGGTCCCCTTTTCATTGTTGGGGAAGGTCATGCTATTGAATGCTGTGGTGCTGCCAAAGATACCTACTTTCTGGTGGGCTTACCCACAACAAGACATTTATCAAAATGATTGAGGCTCAATGTAGAAAGCTGTGCTAGGGGGAAGACACCAGTAATCAGCATGAGGATTCTTCAAAAACCAAAGAAGTTGAACAGTTTGGGCCTACACTCCATGCAAAATTTTCTCTTGCAATGAACCTATACAATCTTAGCCAGGCTGTTTCGGGAGAATGAGAAAGTTGAGTGTCCCTTACCATGTATTGATATACAGACCATAGATTGACCACCCTCAAATAAAGGAGGTATATGGTTAAAACAACAGGTAAAGATAGTGATCAATAACATCAAGACTTCAAGCACCCTGTTTGCTGGAAAGTTATTCTATTGGGACCTGTATGGGCTCATGCACAAAAATAAGGTAGAAGAAAAAAAACCCTTATTTGGTATATCAGGATTTGCAAGGCTGAATAAGACACTAAAATTAGATTCTAATTTGGTAGACTTTCTGCTCAAGGCCAGCCTCATAGTCCTTCCCACTAGATCATTCCTGAATTACAGGAGGGGAATTAGAATGGAGGCAATCTGCCCCCTCTGTAACAAAGCTGAAGAAGATTTTGATCATATCATGGCATATTGTGATTGATGGAATGATATATGGAAGTGGTTCCAATTGAAGACTACTGATAAGTACATTTTGGCTATTGACATTCCCAAAGTAATCAAGAAAGGTGAATTCAGGCTGATCAGACTTGCAACGCGTGAACTTTGCTATATGTTCTGCCTGAAATATAATATTTCAAGAGAGAACAGGGAATACAATTGAAGAGACAATTATTTAGAAAATTAAAGAAAAAAGAACAAAAAGACATGTCAGCAAGGGGTTGGGGACCAACCTGGTCTATGGTCAAATTAACCAGGACAATGGTAACTCAATAAATTACCTGAACTTATTGAACTTCTTCCAACTAAGGACTTTGATTAGGTTTATTTGTATGTCCTCAAGGTAATAAACCTACACAATTGAATTGCTAGTCATTGTTATTCCCATGTGGTCCTGCAATGTAATTGAAGATTCACAGCATGTCTGGACTGATGATGGAACTTTAAATTGTGTGAATAATCTTCCTTTTAATTAAACTCATTTGTAACAAATTATATAAAAAGGCAATTCAAGTAATGTGTCCCCAATTGGGGTCTTGAGAAACATTTGCTTATTGTTAGTGTACTCCCAACCACTGAATAAAGGACATTGCTAATGGGTACTCCAAGACTGCTGAGTGATGAAATGAATCCACAACAGACCTGGAGGGACAAAACAACTTTATTTTTTTTGTATTGTAAATATTACATTATATTACGTATGTAGAACGTTGGTTGAACATTAGTAGCCTAGGTATATTAGTACTGAAATGATTTGTGATCCAGATGTGCAGGAGTCGGATTGAACTCCCTGCAGATCCGGACATATAATATGTTTGTATAACTTCATTTGGGCCATATTGTTTGGTCCTTGCATATTCAAATTTATGATTTAATCAGAATAAGCAATGTAAAATTTACCTTTAAAATCTATTTGAAATCTTGTAAATATGGCGGTAGTTTGAGTGTGGGGGATCTCTGGATGGGTGGAATGAAACTATACAGATTTCCTTTCATGGTGGGTATTCCCCATGCAGACACATGAAGCTATTATAGTTGGCAATTGTTAACTTGCAATGTAAGTTATCGAACTTCTCAACCAATGGTGATGAGGCACAAATAAAAGTTTTTTGAAACAAAACAATTGGAAATTATTGATCTAATGTAATGTCTTGAACATTTTAAGAAACCAAAACTTCAATATGATTGACTATTTTGTAAATTCATAATATAAAGCCATTCATTAACATTTTGGTATAGCATTTAACAATACAAGTAACAAGTGTCCTTTTTATGCTAAAGATTACATAAATTATTACTAGTCATTTATGTTTCTTTCCGCAGTAAGTGTAGCATTAATAACAAAATACATCATGCATAATCTTGGATAGTGGAATAAGACTAACTTAGGGGGAAAATACTAGCAATATTTTAAGAATACTTTTTTTTTATGAATCAAAGCATTGGCTAGGAAGCGAACCCACAAACCCGGGACAACTGCTTGTAAGGCAGCTATGCTGACCACTCGATCACCAATGCTTGACAATTTTAAAAATGCTTTTAAAGATTTTAATTTCTCATTTACATTTCTGATTATTTTAGATATATATTTTTAAAAAATATATAACAAATTATTGTATGGGAATGTTGAAATAATTCAAGCTTATTTCAGTAAAATTTATTAAAATGTTTTAATAATCAGAAATACTTTGACATTATATATTAAATCTCTTAATTTCCTTTGCAATTTTACAAGGTTTCAAACTATCTATTCACATACAATTTTTTAAAAAAAAACATTTAATTAATAGCCTTTTAAATTTATAGCTTTCAGATAAAATAAAATAAAAAATTATCTTTGTTGTTTTTAGATTCTCATTTATTTTGTAATTTTTTAATCTATAGAAGTTTCTAATCTTATATAATGAAAAGAAATCATAGAAACTAATGAATTTATTGAAAGTGAAACCTTATAATTGTGAAATATTATTATTATTATTCAAATTGAAATAAATAAATGAAATATTTATTATTATTATTATTTTTTTGTAAAAAACATTATTTTTTAAACACTCTAGATTTATTGGGAATAATATGTCAGGGTAATTATATGATTTCTTGTTCCTAACTGTGACTCAAACTTGTCTTTTCTTACACCAGTTCAAATTCTGTCTATGCCTGTAGACTAACCAAAACTATCAATATTATTTTGCTGGAATGTGAAAGAAAAGATATTGATCTATAATTATCACATTGATAGAGATCTTATGGCTTTTCTAGCTGAGGAAGAAAGATATCTTCAGGATATATTGGATAAATTGGAGGAAGGGTGTATAGGCTATGGAATAAATGTTAATGTTCAAAAGACTAAGTGTTTATAGATAGGGAGGAATGCAAAAAAATTGCAAATTGAAATCCATGATAACATAGAGTAATAGGTAAGGAATTTAAATATTTGGGTGGTTGGTTGAGTGAAATGAAAGAAGTGAAGATAAAAGTAAAAGAATAAGATTGGAAAAGGAGACATTTATTAATAGAAAGAGAATATTTAGTGAACCTTTAAAAAGAGAATTAAAAAAATATTAATTGAATGCAATGTGTGGAGTATACTATTATATGGTTGTGAAACATGAACAATGAGTAATAAAATTAGGATCAGATTGAAAACCTTTCAGATGTGGATATAGAGAGGAATGGAAAAAAATTAGTTGGATAAATAAAATAACAAATGAAGTTTCAGTTGTATAAATAAAATAACAAATGAATGAGTTTTAAAATTAGTAAATGAAAAAAAAAGACTGAATGAGGAAATCAGGAAGAGATAAAGAAACTGAATTGGCCATATATTAAAAAGAAATTATAGTTTAATGAAAGTTGTTTTGGAGGGAATGGTGAGTGGAAATAAAAAGAAAGGATGGAAAAGATTGACATTGTTGGATGATATGAGAGATTACTCCTTGATTCATCATAATAGGTTTGATTGCATTGAATTTTGTACATTATTTGGTATGCTGATTCTACAGGGAGTCTGTCTTTTGAATTGTTAATCAGTTTGTTTAATAAAAGGGGAGTTCGACAGCTTTTTCTGCACATATTCTTTTTAATTTTTGTGATACTTTGCGAATATATGGAAGGCTAATCCATTTTTAGTCTCCATTTGTTGAGGCTGGGAGTTTTTTAATTTTGTTCTAAAATCTATTAATGGTATTAATAATTTTATTGTGATTGTATCCTAACTTTAATAAGTTTTGACATAAAGTATCAATGATGTTCTTTCTATTCGTCTCAAATTTGCACGATTTATAATTCCGATGTAAAAAAAAACTTTCAGAACAGCAAATTTATGTGACATTGGTGTTAAAGATTTGGGATGGATTTCTCCTCTTATCTATCATTCTGTAGTTCAACAAATTAAAGTGTCTTTGAACGTACAGATCCAAGAATTTTAGTCCTTGATCTTTGTCTCCTTTTTCTAAAGTATTATAATATAATAAAGAGAGATAGAAAAAAATTAGCTTATATAAGAACAAAGTAATAATAATTGGAACAAGTGAAGAAATAAAATGACTTGGAATAGTTGGTTTTTTAATTCAAATAACAGTTACCTGTTTTAAAATAGTGGAAACATTTGGATTATGAAATCAATAATGAAAGAGTATAGGTAATACATAAAAAATATGTGAACATTAAAATAATACATAGAAAAACATATTTATGAGATAAATTCGATTATGTGACGTCTTTGAAATTACAGAAATTGAAGCGCAATGATTATTTACTGAGTAATATTGTCACAAAAATTGATAAATCAATTTGAAATATATATATATAAGGAAACTTCCTACTAAAAAAAACCTATTTGTAATTGGTAACTGAAAAAAGTAAAACAAAATCAAACTTATTATGAATATTTAAAAAAAATATTATTTCGTGATGTAAATTTAGAGTAAAAAAACAATGGAGTACAAGATTTTTATATTCTACTATAAATAAAAGCTACTATTTCAAATATATTAATAATTTTTATTAGTTATTCATTAGACTAGACATTATCAAATAATGAATAATATTTCTGTAGTGTAATTTTCATTATGCCACTCTCATACAAGGTAGGGATTGATTTTTGTTCACTTTTAACATCTTGTGGGAAAATGTAATCATAACCATAATGATCAAATATATGTGCAAAAGATCTTTGATCCCCAAGATGCACATTTCATGCTAAATCAGCATTCATAAGTTGGCCAAGATAATCTCTTATATATATATATCTATCATTGTTCAATATATATATATATATTGTAACCTAGGGTTATTGACACTTGGTCTATTTAGCATCGTTTCCATAGGAAAACAATGCTATTTTTTTTTTTAGAAAATAAAGAAATAAAATAGTAATAATATTAAGTGATTAATAAAGTATTATAGTTACTCACTTTAACGTATTTTAAGCAAATAACTAATAAATTTAGTAATTTAATGTCATTTTGGAAAAGAGCATAAATAGTTTAATTAAAAATAATAACCATAAGAGCAATTTAATATAGTATAAAAGCATATTATAAATAGTAATTGATTGTAGATGGACAGGGGGGGGGGATAGATGAGTATCTTATCATAACAACATAGCTTCTGGTAATTTTATTTTTTTAAATTATTTTAGACAATAATGTATACAGAAATATACACCACTAATAAAAAGTGTCCATTACATGTATTTATTATTTTACATTATTTGTCAAATTACCTTGTAATCCATTTAAACCATACAGAACAAAATATAACTGTAATAAGTTTTTTTTTTTCCTTTCTTTTGTTTATGTATAATTAAATGATTTTTTCTCTGTAAGAGGTCGCTAAAATAAAACAAGACCGCCAAAAACTGGAGAAAAGTTAGTCTGCTATTAGTCCAAGGAGGAGTCAGTACTGAAATTCGGTAACAAATTTTTTTTATAATTTTTATTGCAGAAATAAATATCAGTCCATTAAATGTTTGATAATATCATGTTTGGCTAATCTTAATTGATAGGATATTCTGCTTTTCTATGTCCATCGACCTATTATAAAGTTTTTATACTAAAAGATTATACTATCGTGTGCTAAAGTTTAAAATGACCGTATTGACTACAGTAATCACTGAAAGCGTCATTATGTTTAAAGTAAATAATATAAATAATTTCCAGCAAATAAACAATTATTTATTAACTTTACCTTATTTGATAATTTTTTCTTGGTATAAAAGAAAAATTTATAATTTAAAAGACATATTAAAAAAGCGAAGGAAAGTTAACTATAAAATTTCGCGCTCTTTTTAACTGACATTGTCTGCATTTAAAAATAATGAAAGCTTCTCACATTAAAATATAATTTATTCAATGAAAATTATCTAGAAATAATATGAATGATAAAGGATATTTACTTATGCACCTGCATAATTTTTAAAAGGAAAATATAAATTTTCTCAAGGCAAGTATTGAAAATTTTGTATGCGTGCAGATTACGGAAATTCATTATTAAAGAAGACTTATAATTCCTAGAGTAGGAATAAAAATTACCAATATAAGTGACTTAATTATAACTTTATAATATAATATGTTATATTATACCTCAACTAGAGTCCTTAAAATTCTATCTACGTAAGTCAGCTGCAGTCTTTATAATTATAATATTTCCTAAAAGTCGCGCATTAGTTTATTCTTAAACCAGCTAGCTAAATAAAATGGTACGTATCGCCAATATTAAAAAGGAAAAGAATTGTATATATGTGATCGTCAAGCGTCAAAATATTCGTCATGTTAAGTTATGTATTGTCTTCTTGGATCCCAAAATTATATAAGTTAATTCAAAGAAGAATTAATATCCAACGCTATTATGTTTTCTTTGCTTAATTATTAAATGCGCCAGAATAGAAGAAACTTTTATCAAAATGAAATAATAAATGTGTTTCTTATTTCAAAAAAAAAAAAAAATTTTACTTCGTGAACTACGAAAGGATCAAATTCTTCATCTAAATAAATTGCCAACGGAAAAACATTTTTCTAGAAAGATAATAAACACTTGTTAAGTAATATTTTTTATTTGAAAAAAATTATGTATATTTTTTTTTATCAACAGGTTAAAAGATGTATATTCAAGTAGTATTTAAATGACCTTGTAATCATAAAGGTATGTTTTCTTTTAATTATTCTAGGTTAAATTTATATTTGACATGGAAAATAATTTTATAAAATGTGTTTACTTATGATAGGCAATTATGGGTATAAATTTATATGTTAAATACGTAAAAGTATAAAAGTTCAGATACTTAATAGATAAAATATCTAGTTAAAATTATCAGAAGTAATTAAAGAGAAGTGCTATACAGAATCTTATTTATTTAAAGTTTAAAACAAATTTATACTATGTTAATTGCGGAATTTATTCCCAATTATTTTTTTTATTAACGCATTCACTTAATTTAGTTCAAAATACTATATAACCAATTACTTGTTGAATGTTTCTTTGGCAAAGGTGAAAATTATTATGTTTATTTTGTATTATCCATTGATTACAGACGTTGATTTAAGTATACCCCGGAATATAAATTTTGTGTAATTAGTGTATTTGCTTGTCTTGCCCCGAATAGCATCAGTATATGATTAATATTCACATTAGTAACAATTGTATGTATTTATTTGTGGGATGGAAAATAATCTCCCCAAAAGCTTTATTTTCCATGAGGGGAATAAATAAATCTAGAATTCGGGTATGGTTATAACCCAAGCGATCGCTTCCCAGAGCCAGGACGATCAGCATTTATACCGTATTTAGTTCATTTCGTTCGTTAAAATCCCATGAGAGAATTATATTGGTGTGTGTTCCTATTATGCCCAGGTAAGAGGCAAGGACCCACCAAACTATTTTAAGATAGTCGTTAACTCTTCGTATCTACGGTATTATTCCCTTTTCCTCATGAGAAATAGAGATAATTCCACCACGGAAGGTGTAGAATATTGTGTTTTATTTAAAAGTTATGGCAAGATAACGGGTATACTGGAGGTAAATTCTTCACGATCCATTTAGTAAAAATAGAGTGCTAGTATATATAATCAATGTCTGGACTGTGCGTCGGAATAGTGCGGGTAATCTACACATGAGTCAATGGAGAAAATAAGTTTAAAATTGTGTGATTTATAAATTTTATTTGCCAAAGGAGGGTTCAAATACTAAGTTTAATTCAAGTTAATTATTAAGTAGCACTCACAATATAACTTATACGGAGGAAACAGTGTGTATAACAACTTCAGTTGTTATTCAGGTAAACATTAAAATAATAAATGTAATTTCTGATAAATAACCCATAAATTATAATAAGTTATTTAAATAAAAACTGTCATTTAGTTAAAGATACGATGATAATAATCGTTTGTACGCATTGCCTAGAATCCAATTATTTTTATTTTAAAACAAATAGTCAGAATAAAGTTAAGCAGCCGTTCATATAAGATACACTAAACTGATAAGTTAGTGTATCGACAATAATATTTATTTTGTTATATTTTATCTAAATAAATGTACAGCAAAGATGAAGAAGTAGTTCAAATCCCAGTCTAAAAGCATAGACTAATTACTATTAGTTATTATTTTATTTTATCCATATGGGATCAACTAAAGTGTATAATTTTGGTTTATTATGTTAATCCTAAGGGATTGTTTTTGTTAAATTGTAAGAATAAATTGGAATATTGTTAGAATTTAATAATAAATATAGTCTTATTAAAAGCTGTTTTGAGTCATTTTCTTATGTGCTAAATAAAAGTGTATCTGCAGATTTCATAAATAATTTTTTGGACTCAAGAAATTATTTATGAAATCTCAAATTAAATACACTAGATAGACAATTTTAAGAAGATCAGAATATTTCATTATATTTTTAATTTAATAAGAATTATTTATGGAATTGAAACTTCAGACCAAAACATTTTATTTTATGGATGTGTAAAATCACTTTATTCCCAAACTAGTAGGTTTTAATTGCACATTGTTCCATACACATGTAAGTGAATTGCTAAGTATTAAATCTTAGTTTAATTATTGTGTTGTCATGGGTGATGGAAGGACACAAAAGCACCCTTGTCTTTTCATCATTCCGACTGAGATTCTGGATTATAAATTGGCAGTATTATTCAAAATTATGCGTTGTTCTTTAATAAGGTCATCATCTTGCTAAATATTATAATAGTTGATATGTGGATGAAGACCCCTGGAATTTAAATAAGTTAAATGTTTTCTATAGCCAACCAGAATGTCAGTTCTATTGGACAACACAATACTGCCGAGCATTTTGTTAAATATAACAGAGAACCCTGAGATTAGTGTCAGTATTATAAGTGCTCTTAAAGAAAGAATTAATTCAGTATGATTAATATTACAAGTGTGGCATGGTTAAAGAGATGGAAACTTTTAAATTGTATAATAATAAAATATTGAGATCATATTGACAAATTGCTGAATGTTTTATTGAGTCAGTAATATTAACAATGAAATAAAATCATCATCATCATTGTCGAACAGTGCAAGTACTTATAGCTCAGAGAATGTAATTAGATAGAGAGAGAATGTTAGTTTATTCTAAATGGTTTTATTAAATCTATTTTATTAATGATAATTAATTTTATTCGATCTCTGTCTGAGCTGCATATCTCTGTAGCCGAATTATATAACTAACCTAACGAAGAGTTTTCAAATATCATATTAGATAATAGAGGGTTGGAGGCGTCCGTATTATATTTAATAATACCGCTCACTGATTTTACTAGGTTATAGGAATGGCCCGTACGTACGTCGTTTTATTTTGTTTCTGTTAAAGGACTCAGTTCATTAGGTTAGAATATATATATATATATAGAGAGAGCACATTACTACTGTTTAATTGATGTGTTAAATCACTTAATAAAAGTATATTAATAATTTTTATTTGTCATTCATTAGACTAGAGATTATTCAACAATGAATAATATTTTTGTAGTATAATTATTACTACACCACTCTCACACAAGGTACAGACTGTTTTCTATCCTGTTTGTTGAGGGATGTAATTATAAACATATGACCAAGACATGTGGAAAAGATCTATGAATCCAAGATGCACATTTTGTACTGAATCAGCATTCACCAAATGGTTCAGACCACAAATTCTTACACATATCTTTATCGTTGTTCAGTGTATATATAGATAGCAAATTGCTACAATTTAATTGACAAGTGTCAAATATATTGCGCTCACAACTTTGATACAAATCGCTTAATAAAAGTATGTTAATAATTTTTATTAGTCATTCATTAGACTGAAGATTATCCAATAATGAGTAACATTTCTGTAGTGAAATTTTCACTATATCAGGATAGTTAATGACTGAGTTTCGCTTTTAGGGACTTTTCTTCTATATCTATCATATATATATATGTGTGTGTGTGTAATGAAGAATCTTACTCTGTAATCAAATAGTAAAAGTTAACAATTAGTATGCACTCCTGACACGGGGGGGGGGGTGAAGGATAAAAAAAAGAAGACATGGTTAATGAAGGAACTTTTTTTTTGATGTGGCAAATAAAAAACAAATTGCCATTAGTTTTTATCTTATGTGCATCTCTCTTTCCCTTCCTATCTGTCTCTCACTCTCTCTCTCTCTTTATATAAATATATATATACACACAGTTGTGCGTATGTAAGCATCGTTACTTTTTTTCTATATATCTTTGTTACTATAAGCATGATGACGTTAACTTCATAAGTAATATTTACCGAAATATTTTATTGTAGTAACGAATAAATTTGCAGTTCAGTTAAACATTTAAATTATCATTTTGTAAAATTCAGTGGGATTTTCAGTTGAATGCATTGAAATAAGAAGCATTTCAACAAATGCATTTTGAATCAAGAAATTGGTTGTGACAATTTAAATAGCAATTTTAGAATGTTTATTATTTGTTCCATTAGTAACACAATTTCTGCATATTTGTTAATGAATATATATATATATTAGATTTATAAAAAAATCAATCTTTTGCAATCTTAGTATCTGATTCACTGAGCTATCAAAATGAGTATGCATGCGTTCACACGCATATGTATGTATACAAATATAGTTTGATATTAGATAGTCATTTTTGTTACATGTATATATAAAACCATTAGAAACCAGTCAACACTTACGTCTTCCAAATGGATATAAAGTATAGCTATACTGTATTCAAAAATATGTTGTTTCTAAAGTAAAAAGTTATTTCCCAATATAGATAACAATCAACAATTTCAAACTGTTGTCAAGGCAACCTCCTTTTAACAGAAAAGGTGGTATATATATTGTACCAGGTTTGAATATGGGAGGTTCGAATATACCGGTCTCTTAGGCAGAGAAGAACATACTTGGAGAGTATGTATGTCCAAACGATAGCTATAAAATATATAACTAGCGTTACATTTCCAGGACATAACTTCTTCTCGACTGTTGAATTCAACACCAAGTTTAAAGCACTTTTTTGTTTAATATAAACATGGGCACCAGTTATATATTCAGAAGAATAAACAATGCACTTTGAACAATGGCCACTAATTCAATGCCAAGACCATGACTAGCTCATCTATTTGTATAAAAAAAAATTTCAAACAAAGTATTTAGTTAACTGTCATTTATGACAGGTTCAGCCCATGTTGGTTACACCATTTGTGCCAGGTTCAGCCCGTTGAGACTCCAACATACTCTTCTCGCTGCGTTTAACTGTGTTCAAACCTAATTTATAATATATTTATCATCTTATATTACAAATATTATACGAACGAACTGGAACGTTTGAGCAAAGTGGAGAATATTATTGATAGCAGAGCTGTCAACAATACCCATGATCAGCTCAAGTTATGCAATGCATAACATGATCACATTTCCAGATCATGGCCTACCTCGGCTGATAGATTCAAACCCCTACTATCCAAACACTTTATTTGTTTAGGAGTAAACCCTGGGCGCCAGCTAGTCTAAGACTAACATGTTCGAACAGTAGGCCCATAATCCAGCGCTCAAAAAATCCCTTAACTAGCTCAGTCTATTTTTACTCAATCACAAATTATTGTTTCATAATAGTGGTGAAAAGAATTGATAAGAAGAATTGATAAAAGGAATTGACTGACAAAATAAAGCTTAAGTTTAAAGACAATTTATTTAATTAACATTTATACTCTAAATATTTTTATAAATCTTATTTACTAACATAATACTGATATTTTAAATATAATGATCACGCACATATTAATTCACACACTGACATATATAACAAAGCATTAAGTAATATAAAATGCATATATTTAGAACACACAAATTAATAGTTCATTTTTATGTGCTATAGAGTTCTTTAACTTGACTCTTTTACGAATGTTTACAAATGTGATGGCTACTTTATAGAGGAATATAAGAAAAATGTTATTTACCTAGGATTTTAGAATGTGTATTTTTTTTTGTTGTTTGCTGCTTTTGATGAAATATTTCTAACCTGTTAGATTTGAAGTTTTCCTGTGGAGATTTGATGATTATTAGTTGGTATTATTTCTGGAGACAATTAGATATTGAGCGGCTTCAGGTTGTTACGTGGGCATCACTTAAGATCAGGTATATTGGCTGTTTTCATCAGACTTCAGACTGGAGAAAGATGTATGTTTTCTGAGGTTTTAATACTGCATTCTTGATTCTGATATAACTTACTGATAGATTGTACTGAACTGTTATCTCAAAACGCAACTCTAATGCAATTCTGATGCAATTAACTCGACTAAAATGTCTGATAAAAACTTGGCTATTTATATATATGATGTGTTGTTATTTTATATCTTCCAGCAATATCTGTTGTCGAAATTCCTTTGATGATCTGTTGATTACGTGTTTTTGAAGATTGTTTAATTAGTAGTAGCCATGCAAACATGTTGTTTTATATTTTTAATTAGTAGCCACCACTGTGTTTTTTAATGATAACTTTCATTTATTTTTAATATTTATTTTAACACGCACATATACACGCATTTATCATTTATGCACATATACATTTTATTAACAAGCTTGCATTTACACACATGTATAATTTAAGATCAATTCATTATTTAGTTTTTAAGATTACTTTTTTACCTTAACTTGAATGAAAAGAGATTTATATTTTTAGACTTTTGAATTATATTTCAACTAATAATAATAATATGACAAACTCTTTAAACTCACATCTTTTAGTTTGACAGTTCTAATTAATTAATTGCAACTTTTATTTTAAAAGTCTTTGACTTTTAAATCTTATTTTGACGAAAACAAACTGCAATAAAACTCTTAAACTGTTACCTATTATTTCTTTTTTAACGAAAGATTTTTGTTTTACTAATTTTTTTAGATAAAATTATTATATACCAACTACGATCTTGGTACAATATATATTGTAACGGTTTACGCTGTTTGTGTGAATCGCATATATATATATGGTATATGCATATTTACGAATTTAAATCCTAAGTTTCTTCCTTTTTTTTTTAAAGAAAAATTATAATGCGAACATATATATATATAAGTAGTTCTGCATGGTAATCTTAACACTTGCCCAGCATATTTATGGATGTCATTTGTTGACTCCAAGTGCCAATCCTATCTACAAATAAATAAGAATTATGCTGGAAGAGATCGAGTATCAATTTTGAATAAATAGAGGTCCTACCTCTGGCTAGCTCACTCAGGGATGGTGGTCATTGACCATGGGAAAGAGGTGGGGGGAAAAACCAAATGCACATGCAAACACTCAAACGATTCCCTGAATACATTATTTTGTTTTAACACTACTCTCTAACTTTACAATACGATCTAAATCCTAAAAGAAATCAACATTGAATGCACACACTCGTAATTTAAACACAAATTTAATATTTATTAAAAGAAACAAACCAAAACCCATAATCATGTATTGGCTTGTGCTCCCATATTTGAATATCATGCATGCAAACATACCCCCATCATAGGTTCATAAAATATAACAAAACATATAAATCATAGAATACAAAGTACATGCCATAAGTCATTATCTAATCTATTCATTCATAGAATTGTGCTGGGTGATATTTCAAATGTTTCTTTGTTTTCCTTTAGCCCTGATGCTTTATTATTTTACTGAAAATAAGTTCTTATTTATGAGATGATTAACATTTGAGAAATCATTTCTTCTTACCTTGATGTTTCTTTCCCAGGTGTGGATGAATGGTAATATTTGCTTGCTTGATGTTGTGATGTAGTGAATTAGTGATTTTTTTGTTGTAGCTCTCCGTTGATTCTGTGGGCATGATAAGTGATGTTCAGTGAATGTCATTATGCCTGTAGTTTGGAAAGGGCTTCGTTCAGATATGGACAGCAACCGCAATACCTCCACAGGATGGCTGGCAGAGCCTGGTTCATTTTTGTCTGTTTACCCCAGCCTATTCATGGCAGATGAATATATATAATTTTTAAACTGATCTTTCTGTGATCTTGCTCGTGGCATTGACAGTTCTGGAATGTCTTTTTAAGTTCGGCTTTCAAACTCCTTAATTAAAAATACTATTGTTCCTTTTTTTCTTTTTTAAATGAAACCACATGGTTTGAACAAACAAAACCTTTCAGCAACTTTTCCTTTTGTAATTAAAATACTTTTATCTATTACAATAGCGATTTATACTTTTTTTTTATTCTTTCTTTGCAATTAACATTTCTTTTTGGAAATTCTGTCCTTCATCGTCCATCTTGGAATTAAAGCATGGCCATGTAAATTTTCTTCTTTTTATGAATTTATTACACTTATTCACCCATGCAGCAATATAAATATATGCGCTTCTAAACAAAATACAAGAGCACAAACCATATAAACCCCCTCCCTCTTCTGTTTCAAACTATTTTTGTTTAACCATTTAAAATATATACACACATACATATATATAAAAAAGAAAAATAATCTAACTTAATATCCCTTTGATCAAGTATATATATGCTCGCTGATATCATACTATACCTTAGAACAGGGTTTGAACCCAGCCCTGTTATAATATATATATATATATATGGAGGCTCAATACAGTAATCATCAGCTCTCAAATCCATGCTACCTTTGAGTTAAAATACAAAGAGTAAAATGTAATTTAATGTTTAATGTAAAATATTATGCAATACTTGCATATAAAATTGCAAACGTGAATTTTGCGAGGTCTATGTATAACATTTGTAAATACAAGCTTATTAAATTAAGTAATGTGACATCTGACTTGATTTTTTTTTTGTCATTTTACATTGTAATATATAGAAAAATGTATAAACAAGTATGCCTTGTTTTGAAGGTCATGTGATGTCTTATTGGATTATTAACTGGAAAAGAGATTTTATGTTTGTAATGATATTAATGATTAAATATTAAAAAATATTATTTGCAATAGATAAGGGTTTGTAAAATACAAGTAAAATACAATAAATTGTAAGGATAGTTTTTTTATTGAAAAATATAGTTTTCCCAAAAGGATTATATTTGAAAATATTGTTCAATATTACATTGTTAGTCAGTCTAAAATATTATAACAAAAATATGGCATTATATTATTTTGTAATTTTAAGAAGGCGTCATAATTAATTATTTAACTGTTTGGAATTGATTGTCCAGAATGCAAATGCTCAACTAGAGTAGTTATTATTATATCGTAAGAGAGTCATAATGTATGTTTAGCTAATTGCAATGGTTGTTTTATAAGTGGCAAAATTATAAATCATATATATTCTTCTCATTATTATCTTAAAAATATGCAGAGCTAAATGTGTAATAAAATTTAACTGAAAGATATATGAGTCATTGAAGTAACATTCAATTTTTAATTGGGCTTTATTAGTTTGTATTTGAGAATACTTAAATTATAAATATAATTGAAATTTAACCTGTATTTAATATGTTTATTTCTTCTCAGTATGATTTTAATTTTATATATTTGGAGTTATGTAATGTAAGCTGACAAATGAGGCTTATGTCGACTAGATCTCATTTTATAAAATTATACAATATACATTTTAGTTTTATATTTTAAATTATGTGTATACATAATTCTTTCCATGTACTTATATAATTTTAGATAAGTACTAGACAGTCCTTTAGTCTTTTAATTATATATTCGTCTTTATCGATTTTTTGTAATAAGAGACATTCCACTGTATGTGTGTTATACATATAGGGAATTTGAACTCAGAGTTTCAAGCAACCTTCAACTATGCACACTATCTCATACTATGTATGTATGTGTGTTATAGTGAAAAGCTGCAGGATTATGTGTGGGAAAAGGCTTTATTTTTTAATCATAGAAAAGTGAATGAAATTCAACTGATATATTCTGTTGCAATAAAATATATTTCTTTAAGGAGATTTTTTTTATTTATATAAATCAATTAAAAAATAATAAATTTTCTTTACCATTCATAAATAAAGGAAACAATTTAAAAATCACACTTTGAAAAAATCATTTAAATAAACTGACAAATAATGCCTATTTTTTGTATGAATACCGAAACCTGATTTGGGAATTATCTATTTATCAAATAAGAAAGGTACTTTTTTTATTTGATGAGGCATTGACATAAGAATAGAAATTATTTGCAAACTTATTTAACAGACATAAACTCTCTATACAGTGGTGCCACTCAGTGCAAGCCAGTGTAATCAATAGATGCAAGAAGGTTTGTGCATAAAATCCCTATCTAATATCTATGTATCCAGTATCCCTGGACTAGTTTCTATCTTGTGCCTCTCAGATCCAAGGCTCCTCAATGATGAAAGCCACAAGCTAAAAACTAGTCTGGGGATAGTAAGCATTAGTTTATGATTTTATGTATAAACCTTTTTGCATCCATTGATTACTCTGACTTGCACTGAGTGGTGCTATTGTATGGAGAGTTTAGTCTCTGTGAAAACAGTTTGTGTAAGCATAAAGAATGGCAATCATGTGACGTGAAGCTTATTTAAATAATTCTTTGTATATCTGACTTGTGAGTTACTGTAGTTCCTATTTTGGACCTATCTATTATGCCCTGTTTTTATTTGTGAAAGTTAAAGAAAATTTTTCTTTTTAGAAAATGTATGTGAATAATTTTTTTTCATAATTTTCAAATTTTTGGTTATATACTGTAATGGTATATGCAGAGGTTTAAAAATGTAAAGCTGGGATCTAATCTTTAATAAAATTCAGTACATAAATAATGAAACCTTTGAAAAATATTTAAACTTTTTTTTACATCTACATCAGTAAATAAATATGAAAAGGGTTTAAAGAATATATTAAGAAATTAAAGGTCAATTTTGTTAATTTCAAATTATATTTATAGAAATAATCTATGATCTCAGGGCAAATATAATGCTTATTCTAAACATGATGTGTGACTAGAATCAGTTGTAATAAGCGAGAAAGAGATAAATAAGATAAAATTTGAAAATAAAAAATTATTTACATTTTATTTACAATAAAATTGAAATAAGCAAACAGTTTAAACTTCGTGGCTAATTGTTCTAACGTGCAAAATATAAAATGCGCTAACACGCACAAGCACACAAAGCTGAAGACAAATAAAAAATGAATAATAACAAATTAAATAAGGATAAGTTTATTTCTTCCAGTGTCAGACCACACTGCAATAAAGCCTTTTCTAAGGCTGAGTATTACAGACTTTACCCATCTGCATCCATTCCTCCAAGAATGTTTGCCAATGCCAAAATTCACAAGGCTAATATTCCTTTGTGGCTAATTTTGGATTTTGGAAGGATGCACTATTCCAACAAAGCAAAGTGGGTTAACCAACAGCTCATACAAGCCTTGGGATTCGGTACATATACTACAAATTCTTCATTTCAATTTGTAACAAAAATAAAGGACCTAGTTTTGAACCCTGACACCACACTAGCTTCTATTGATGTTTTAGAATTGTATGGCTCCATTTGTTGAGCTAAATCTATTCACATAATAAAAGAAGAGCTTATAAACCACAACTCACCTCAGCCACTGATTGACTTTATTATAGACTTTTTAATCATGGATTGATAAAAATATTATGGCTTTCTTTCACAACCAGTGGTTTTATATAAAAAATGGTTGGCCAATGGGACTACCTATGAGAGGCATCATCTCAAGTATAGTGTTAAATTACTTTGAAAAACAAATAATTCCAAAATATCAAGAATCTAACTTACTATCCATCTACATTAGATATGTTGATGATCTCTTCATAGCCACCCCTACTCTGATTATTCTACAAATTAAAACTGAAGTCCAAAATACCACAGGACTTACGTTCAACATAGAGAATGAAAACAGTCATAAACAAGTTAAATACCTAGACATACACATTCAGTGAGAGCACACACATCTTAATTATAAGATGCTCATCAAACCCCTTGAAGTTAGAGTACACTCCCACCCCCTCTCCAATTCACCAACTAACCACAAACTCTCTGGCTTAACTTCATTTTTGTATAGAAATATGCACCTTTGTAAATTTGAGGCAGATAAAAAAGCTAATCTAGCATCATACAGGAATGACCTAATAAAAGTTGGTTTTAATCAGAATTTAATTCACAAGAAAATAAAACAATTTTGCTCTAAAATCAATAAACAGGCCCCTAACACAGACAAGCAAGGACTTCTACTCTCTTATCTGCCTAATGTGCATAAAAGTTTTTACAATATATTAAAAAATAAATATCATTTATGCTTCCACACACCTCCCAACTCCAACAAACTAATCAATAACACTAAAGAGAGCCTATCACCTTCACTGACACCTCAGGTGGTCTATAATATTGCCTGCCCTGAAAAATATTGTAAATCATCATATTATGGTGAGACCAGGGCCTCTCTGTCCACTAGGCTATCCCAACATACATACTCATATAATAAAGCACTGGTGGACACTTCTTATAGTTCAGTTTTTGCACAGCACTGCACATCAGCTGGTCATGATTGCCAACCTAGAGATCCAGTTGTGGTTTGCAGAGAGCAACAAGATCTCAAAAGGAAGATAAAAGATGCTTACTTTATTGCTAGATATAGTGATGTCATAAATAGAAAAGACTCTTGCTACAAAATATCCCGGAAATGGAATACGTAACTACAGCATTTGCATAAATTTACATCGCTCCTAATCAATTTCTTATCTATTTACAAAATGGCTATGAATATGAGGGATCTGACTCTTGAAAGTGCTTAGCCACTTAATTAAATATATATATTAAAATAAAATAAATATATATACATTTTTTATTTGTCTTCAGCTTTGTGTGCGTGTTAGCGCATTTTATATTTTGCACGTTACAATAAAATTGAAATATGAAGAAACAGAATACGTTTATTAGCTTTAATAACTTCAATTATTAACAAGCCTTCTTGCATTCATTGATTCCTCTGGATTGCACTGGACAGCACTACTGTATGAAGACTTTTGCCTCTTTTAAATTTAAAGTACCCTGATTAATTTATTAATACAATGAAACATAATAGATAAAAATTAAACTGTTGTCTCAAACTTTTGATAAGAATCATTTGCTATTAAGTGGGAATATGCTTAAAAGTTTAAAAGTGTTCATTAGAAATATAAAACTTGGGTGATTCAGTGTAATAATAAACAATTATATATGAGATAACCCAACAAAGTATAAGAGATGTTTGTTGAAATCAACAAATGGAGACTGAAGGCAATGTCATTAGCAGAATTAATGGATTGAAATAACATTATCTAGACATATTACTTGAAAAGATATCTAAAGATGGATAACTAAAGTTTTAAACTAGATTGAAGAGTAATTAAGAGATCTGGAAAAGAAGTTACATCTAAGCTAGATGGATAAAATAAAGTGTATAAAATTCTGGATAAAAGAATTAAACTTAAAGTGATTTTCATCCTGCCATGGATTGGGTTACACTTGGAGTGATTTTCATCTTTCTATGAATTGAGTTAAACTTGGTTATAATGGCATATGAGTATATAGGTGTAAGGCTTTACAAAATATGTTATGTCTAGAATAAAAACATTTTCAGTTTTTAGTTAAGTTTAACTATGAGTGGGAGACTTAAAAATAACTAATAGTTCTTTAATATATGCACCTGCTGTAGTATATATCTCTGCTGTTATATAATTCTCACAATGACTTCTGCATCAATCTTCCAAATGAATTCACCATGTGAAATCATTGTGCCATATAGCGTATTGTCTTTGTAAAGTGCATTTCACAATTTGTCAATTTTTGTAATGATTGAAAAGTTGGAACATGAAATTCTGTTTTCTTTTAGGGAAAGCAGCAGGGAAAACAGTTATAATGCTTGAAATTGATTATAAGCAAGATGATCTTGGAAAAAAACCAAGTTTATGAAAGGTTTAATGGAAGTGTCAAATTCACCACATCACTAAAAAGTGTGATAGTGAAGTCCAATGTCAAGACAATGCTGATATTTTTTTGATGCAAACAATATGTTCCTCTCAGAATTAGTTTGTTAATGGTCAGTTGTTTTATCTGAAAGATCTAAAATGTTTATTTAACGTGGCAAAATGTAAGCATGCTGTTTTGTGGCAAAGTGAGAAGCGCAAGTTTCACCACAACAAAACATTGGTACTCAATGCATTGTGGGTGAAACAATTTTTAATTAAATTCAGTATAACCCAGCTTATCTATCAGCCATACTCACTAGTTCTCACTTCATGCAATTTTTTTTAATTCTCTCAAATGAAAAAATATCTCAAATCTTTTATTGTGAACTTAGAAGTGGGGGGAGCAAAAACGAGGCAGTGTTAGAAGGTATCATTTTGCAAGTTTTTCTGAACTCTTTTGAAAATAGAAAAATATGTTTCCGATTAGTATATTGCATCAAATGGCCTGTAATTTGAAAGAGATTAAATTTATAACTCTTAAAAATAAATGAACAATTTTCTATTACAAAACACCAGTTACTTTTGGGAACCCCTCAGCTTTATTTCAAACATTATATACTTCATAAAGCATATATACATTTATATGTACAAATTTCTTACATATAATTTAGCAAAGTACATTATAAGTATTGTACATCCATATATATTTATATATTGTAACCAACCGCTGGAGGGGATTTCTACATGGTTATAAATCGGTCATTCTAATGATGCTTACAAAATTTAAGCCCTTGTTATGTCAATCATCAATAACAAATAAATAAATACGCGTTCCTAGAGCTTGGAAAGAAGGACTAAAATATACACTGACTTCTCCTTTCTAATGTTCCCTTCTTAGATCATAAGCATATGACTCTTTTAATATTCTTTATCTATAAGATTTAATTTGAATTAAGAGCAGAGACACTTTCCAATCCAACTCAAGATATCCAATACACCCATAGTAATTCTATTACTCTGATAAAAAAAAAATACTAATCTAGCTCAGTCTTTCTTAAAACTATTCATTTGCAAAATAAATAAATAATCTTAATAAAAGAAATCTTATTTATAAGAGATTTATATATCCATTCAACAACTAAGCAAACAATGCGAAATTCCCAAGGAATATAATAGGTTTTATTAATCGACATTATAAATGTACTAATAAAGATCAAAGATTAACACAACCAAATTGCTATAATTTAAACTATTTGACTATAATTTAACATATATTATGACTTAAATAATTGCAGACCTTTGATGTTCCATTAAACAAATAATAGATTATTAAGACAACTTTTAACAAATTATAATGTTTAATAAATATATTTGACACATATAATATTTAACAATAATAATAGCATTCTATCTCTTATAACAGATGTATTTAAATATTTTATAGTTACTCTACAACTTCAATTTCCACTTTTAATATGCCTATTATATAATAATCAAAATAATCGTAATAAATCCCGAATTTTCCTTTAAATATATATGTATTTATCTAATATAAATGCATACTATGTAATAATATAATAAAGCTATATAAAATTGATATAATGAAAATAATATGTAATAATACCTAATCTTATCTATTCACTCGTTTTACTCGTGAAAGAATTTCATTTGCTTAAAAAAAAAAAATTTACAACTGAAATATGTTCGCGATTATATATATAGATGTGGGGAACTCTCTATAAATTAATAACTGCTTAGAATATTTTATATTTAGCAAGTTTATTTACAAAACATATATATAATTTATTGGACTACATTTTGGTACATCACATCACATCACACAATTATATCCATCCGGGTCCGACTATTTTTAATTAAATTATTTTTACATTTTTCCGACTTTTATTAAAATATTTTTTCCCAATTTATCCGACTTTTATTTTAAAATATTTTTACATTTTCTCCGCCTTTTTTAAAAATATTTGGACATTTGATACGACTTTTTTACACATTTTTTGATATATTTTGACTTTGATACGACCTTTTTTTTACCAATATTTTGACATTCTTGGAAATAATTTACGATACAAGATTTGATCCAAATATTTGTACATTTTCGTTTTCAAAAATGGCAAAATTAAAAACATCGCGTAATACAAATAAAGCCAAAATAAAAATCGCCGTATAGTCGCCGTATTTTAAAAACAAAAAAAGAAAAACAAAGTTGAAAAAGTCAAAAGTTTTGATCTTAGTTTAACTTTTTTGTGGGAGATGGGGAGAAATAATTTGTCGTCACTGAGACAAAAGATAGAAACAAAAGTTATTTTTGGTTTATTTTTATTTTTAAAAAAACATTAATAAAAATTGGTTTTAAAAAGAAACGTTTTAGTATGTCAACGGTACACAAATAAAGCAGAAACAAAAATTGCGTATAGCCAAACAAAGTCACTGTATTTTTTTTAAAAAAAAAATCCAATGTTGAAAAAGTCAACAGTTTTGATCTTATTTTAATGGTTTTTTTTTGGGGTGGGGGTGGGGGTGGAGGATTGACAAATAATTTGTTGTCACTGATCAAACAAAGTTTATAATTACCAAAACTACATGCTACCTCAGACATTTTATTTGTCTCATAATTTACATGACTATTTGTGTGAGTTCTGGGAAAAGGTGCCTACCATGATCTTTTGCAATTTTTCCCACCTTCCAAAATTTATAGGGAAGCACGGTGACGGTCTTACAATTATCAGTATCAAATAGTACATCAGGTATGGGGTAAGATCTTTAATTAGAATGCATATTACAACAGTTATGGACATTTGAATTCCCTCCGCCCTCACATCTATATGATAATGATCTGTTAAGTGTGCGTATTTGCATACTGTCACGAAGCACATTAGTGGGCCGTAATATTAGTGTGCAATGCCATATACGCCTGCAGCTGCTAATATGAACAGTACTGTTCTATAGGCCGTAAGTTTCTCTGCAAAAGCACAGAAATATTGTGCCGTGTAAATGGCATATTTCTGTGTTTTTAGCAGAGAAACAATGCCACCAGATGGGTGGCCTGGCGGACCGATTAGTACCTTATACAATAACCCATATTGTCTTGAATTTAACTTTTACCTTTGCCAATATTTTACTTTTAATACCCTATTTTATGTGTTTTATAAATCAAAAAGGAAAATGCAGTTATATACAGACCAACATAATACATTTCAAGAATAGGAGAAAGGTTTTTATTGATTGCAATAAATCTGTAATAAATCAATATAAATATAAATGTATCAAATTGAATTAAATTAATTTAAATATAGAAATAAGGATCTATAGATATTTTACCTTTCTCTCAATCTAAAACACATACACATATCTATCTATCTATCTATCTGTCTATCTATCTATCTAAATAATTAACTAAAATTATTATTACAACCACTCTTTTTGTGTTTAAACATAAACACATATAAAATTATCAATCTTACTAAATAAAAGAAGAAACATATTTTTACAAAAGAAACGAATATCATATTTCCATACAATCTGAATTGTCTTTAATATTGCCCCATTAACATAAATCCCATGATGTTTTGATTGATTTAAAAATCCTTCCTTGGTTTTGTAAATATAAGTAGTATTAAGATTTTATCCAAATTTGATATTTAATGTTTATGATTTGAATTTTTTTTAAAGCCTATATCTATGTAAAATTGAAAAGAAAAAAAAAATCTTTATTATTTTTGATAATGTCGAATGAACTGCAGGTTTGATTTGAATAGAGTTAACAAATTTTAATCAACACATTTCAGCTTTAAGATTAATCTATTGAGAATAAGAACAATATTAATTGATAAGATATTTCAGTATAGCAGCAAATTATTAAATATCAATATTTCCAAAAATCTATACAAACTTTTCTTGTTCATTTCCAGGACTTACTTTACTACAAAATTACATCTTTATTTCAACATCGTCTAATAGCTTGCTTCTTGTATACACTCCCAAACTCTCAATTCTCTGCAGTTATTAAATAAATATATATATTCCTACTCCATAGTTTTTTTATATTAGCATCAATTTTTTAAATAAATAAGTTATCTTAACAAAAATAATTGATTCTTCCCTTTAGATGATCAAATCATATTAGTAAATAAACAGCAAAATAAAACTGATACAAGCATAAGCAGAAAACATAAGGAGAAGCAGAAACCAAAATACTATTCAATCAACAACTACTTTTATATCTATATAAAAAATATTGTTGTTGTGGTTGTTTTTTTAATATATATTTTTTATTGACATCACATCTGTATGGCAATCCAAAAATTTTCCTCTACTTTTAAATCCAACAGCATTCTTAGTTTTAAAGTCCAACTTTAACAACAATAATAATAAATATTTAACTTCAATATCAAATAATAATAATAATAATAATAATAATAATAATAATAATAATAATAATAATAATAATAATAATAATAATAATAATCAATACTGCTGCTATTTTATTTATATAAAATAAACATTCATCTCTATTTATATTATATTATTCATTACACTTTAAAAAATACTTTATGGATAACTCATTCCACAATAACATATGTTATAACTGAAATACAGGCTTAATATTGTGCCCTTATCTATAGGTCATAATAGGGTAGAATGGTCAATTACTAAAAAATTTTAAATTTTAAGATATGTTTGTATGATATATAAATAATAGTAGGATAATTAGATTTTATAGTACAATTTAAAGCTGAAAATACCTGGTATATAAAAGTGTAATGGATTATTTTAAAAGAAAACAGTTAAATAAAGCTTAATTATATCCTTGCTTATGGTTGTAAAAGCTGGCCATAAAAAATAATACAGCTATAAATAGTTAAAAGTATATTAACAATCCAATTGTAATGTTTTAAAACAAATAAATTAAATAAAAAACGATATGTAATATTATAATTGTATTTAATAGTCAAAATTAATCTAATATATTTTAAAAATAAACTTTAGGATGGTGAGAATTATATTTGGTTCTACATTTTTAAATTATTTTCCAAATTTTTATAAAATATATCAGTTTTGGTAATTTAGACCGAGACGTAAATTAAAAATCAAATCATCTGATAAAGTTAGTAATCATGTGACTGTATATTATATACCTTCACACACACGCTTGTTAGAATAATAATAAAGTTTGTGAATTATGAAACTAAATATAATTGCTATCGATCCGTAAAGTAAAAGTTGAAATATTAAATATTGTTTTAATAATTATTTTAAAGTTTAAATGATTTTGATTAAACTATAATTGAGTTTAAAAATACTATTCTAAGTAATATTTCAAATCATTACGTCATAAATGTCTTATTTGAAAAATCTAGTTTGTTATAAAACTAAAATGTGTAAATTTGTTCGCGCTAAAAAAGTCATTAACCAATCAACGGAGGTATTTTAGCAGACGGAAAATAGGAATTATACGAAGTGGGAGAAAGAATGTGTAAGTGAAGGAGGGAGTAACATATTTTTTAGCTGGATAAGACCGCAAGCTAGAAAAGGGATATAATTTTAAAATTTTATATTTATTGTAAAAGTTTTTTTAACATATAATATTTGGAACTGCCTTTACATGGAGGGCTAATTTTTAAAAGTTTTCTTACCAGTGATTTTATTCAAGTTTAGCCAAAACCTTACAGTGAAAATGGAAATACTACAGAAAACAGTATATAAAAATATTGCTAAAGGAAAAATATTTGTAAAATACCTTGATACAGCTTTATTTATGCTCAACCAGAAACTTATTATTATAACTCAGAGGAATATAATTTGGACGCTATATGGAAAACTTAAAAAAAGAAGTTATTTGCCGTCAGGAAAAATTATGACGCACAATTTCATAAGGCTACTCTGAAGTTATTTTATTCTTCTCTATGGGAAAATTAAGATGCTGTATATTATAAAGAATTATGTAAAAGTTATAATGAGAAAAAAATGTTTGTCCTTTTTAAAGGAAATATTACAAAGTATATAGTACCAGAACTTTAAAAGAAAGGAAAAAGTTATAGAATAATAATATGAAAGAGTCATTATTTTTTATGAAAAAAAGAACAGAAAAACTTTCTCTAAGAGAAATTGGAAAATATAAATCTAATATACTTAATAAAATGGATCCATGGAGACAGAAAAAATTTACTGAATATTTAAATAAAAGTACCTAGAAGATGCATCATAAAAGTCGCGCGGGAAAATCTTAGCAGAAAATATTAAAAGAGAATATGTAGACGTTTTCTTTACGGGATTAACTAATATCATAATTAATAATTGTATTAAATATTATAAAAAACCAAGGATTGTCATCTATGAATATTTATTAAACAGAGCAATAATTGTTTTGCCTTAAAATAGAACATTAAGTGACTGAAGAAGAAATAATAAACATTTTTTTTTAGCTTTAATATGAACGGTTTTCAAGAAAGTTTGATAAAGAAGTACAGTAAATATAGTTTAAATATTTTTTACTAATTTGTTTTAAATATAAAATGTTATGTGAGATTAGGGAAAACATATAAACATAAATTTAGTAATATTGAGATTTAAATATAATAGCTTGATAAAATTATAGAAATATTGTTTAAAAATAAAGTGTATATGTGAGTCTTATATCTACAAGAATCAAATGGATGGTGAAGCCTACGGAACGCGATCGAGAAAATAAAGATCGTTTGGTAATTTTGATATTTATTCATAATGCATAATGTATTTTTTTTAGATCATCTATTGATTAAGAATGAAGTGTGAAAGTTTAAATTATATGTACACATTTTATACAACATTTTAACATATGATGAGATAGGAGTAATTCGGAATATGCATGCAATAATTTATTTAAAGTATATTAATAATATAATTTAACAGAACAATTGTGTGATTCTTTTGAACTTTCATGTGATAAAGTATTCAGATATTTAAATAGTTTGTATATGATTAAATATACTGGAGGAAAGTAGTAAAAAGATTTTCTTATAGAACAGTGGAATAGTTTTGAAATAAATGAATTTTATTATTGTTAGAAATGCAGATATGTATTTGTCGATGTACAGTATAGAAAAATCTTGAGAAATAAGATCGGATAGTGACTTGGAAGTACTAGTGGAGAGGAAACCAAGATGATGTTTCTTTTTAAAAAAATAGGAAAATAAAGGATTTGGATTACATTTAGTTTTGTGTGATTTCAGTATAGTTAACTAAGCCCTATAACTGAACACATATGGTTTGGACAGTGTTTTGCATATTTTTAAACTTTTTGATGTTATAATAAAGCTGAAGAAATAGCTTTAGCATCGTTCCTATAATAGAGGTTGGTAGACAGGTAAAGGTCACTCCTCTATAGTGTCCTTTAATTCACTGTGCCATGATTGTCAAGGTTTATGATGAGTAATATTCTAGTTATATTTTGATCCTATGCATCTATCTTCGCTATCCTTATTTTGTGAATCTGCATCGGTCAGAAAGATATTTTCAAAGAAATAATGAATAAAATAGAACTGAAGATATGTTATCGTTTATGTAAGAATAGTTTATTTGCTGGAATGTATAGAATTGTGTAGCTTTAAAATTGAAAGTCCAAAATATCATAAAGAGAGAAAGAATCATATAATACATTGTAAAATTAATTCAGAAATGAATATAAGATTTTTTGAAAGAGAAATCTAAACAAAGTTGTTGTTTTTAAAAAGTGATAATAAAATTTAAATGTTTTAAATAATATTTAGAAAATAAGTATTGCATATTTATTAAGAAAATAGTTCAATAAGGTATAATAAACATATACTTGTGCATGGTATATGAATAGTTGTAATTATATCATCCGAAGTAAGGCTTGAATGAAAATATTAGGATTAATAAACATCGGATAATGAACAATAAAAAACCTAATACTGAATGTAGAATAATGTTTTGACTTTGTAAGATTCCATACAACCAATATAAAACTAGAATTTTATTGTTTTGTAGAATTTTTACTACGAATGTAAATTTTGTAAAAAATATATATATAATTTTAATAATATTAGGGATGCAAAGTGTTTGTGATAAGCATATAAAAAATGCATTTTGTAACAAGCTAACCATAATAATAAATCAAGTAATAATACTGTATTTTCTTAAGTGTTAAAAAAAAAAAAAAGATTTAACTAGGAAAAATAAATAGTATTTTGGTTTCATTTTATAAACTAATAAACTAAGTTGAGATATGAAAGTAAGGGATATCCAATGTATATAGTGTAAAAATATTGTTAATTTATTTATGTTGTTAATAAACTTTGTTTTAAATTTGTTTTAAAGTTTTGTGTCCGCGTTGTTATTTCTCCACATGGATGCATGAAATCACGATACATTTATAATTGAAACAGACATATAGTTTTTGCACAAAAAGGTAAACATAAAAGTGTTATAATAATTTTGAGAATTTATTGGTATGTTAAAATTAAAAGATCATAAGTTTATATTATTTATTGGTCATAAGTCGGTTGCCACAATATTACATTAAATTATATGCTAATGTTGCCACACGTATTCTGTTGTCAGATTATTAAAAATACTACCACGTACGTATTTATTTATTTCATTTCAGGAAGAAATAAGATTATATTATATTATTATTGTTATTATTATTTTTATTATTGTTAGTTGCTGTGTAGTAGATTATGACATAAAATTCCCTTTTCATATTTTACTACCGTAATTTTAAATCAGTTAGAATACAATTTATGAACCTGAGATTATATTTTATTTATTTTCTTCATTTTATTTAATTGAGCTAGATTCTTGTTGTAAAGAAGATTAAGATATGATTATTATTTTAATCGTAGTTAATAGAGCTTAGAAAGTCGTAAGAATACTATGAGTTAGTTATTTGGTATAGTAAAAAGGGGGAATAGTGTTCTTATGCCATTGAGGTAGTATCGTGTGGATAATGTCTCAATGTAGTCTATCTCGTTCCCCGTATTGTCACTCCATGTCTCATGAAAATAGTAAATATTTGTTAATTCATTTTAAAATTGAACCGTATTTGTATTTTAGAAATTAGAGCTAGTAATCATTTTAATCAATGCTGAATATTTCATTTATTTATTTGTTAACTGAGCTAGAACCCGGAATATTCGTAATAAACAATAATTTTGGGGTGAGGATGCGCGGGGGGAGGTTAGAATATATACCTGCATCAATATATGTAATATATAGGGTATATGAGCATATACTTTCACACAACCACAACTCTCCACTCCATCTCATAACACTAATACCCTTGAACACATATATGTTGAAAATATAAATAATCACCAATATACATATTTCATGCTAAACCAGCAATCATCAGTTGGTCTAGATTATCATCTCTACACATATATGCAATAAATGCTCAGATATATAATAAGATAGCCAATATCCATACTTTAATGGACAGGCTTCAATCCATTCCACAAATCTGGACCAACTGATGATTGCTGGTTTATCATGAAATACATATATTGGTGATTATTTATCTTTTTGACATATATGTGTTCAGGTGTATCAGTGTTATAAGATGGAGTGGAGAGTGATGAGTTGTGTGAAAGTCTATGCTCATATACCTATATATTACATATATTGATGCAAATATATAATAAGCCTGTATTTCAGTTATTACATAGTAGAGATGTATGCCCATCCCTTTTATAGGTATTAAATGGATTATGTCTTGTACATGAGGGATCATATTGATTTTAGGTCAACATGGGTGTGATGAGAATCTCAGCCTCAGAGTGGCTTTTGAGCATTCCATTATCAGATTTTTAATTGGATGGACGGTTGAAGAATTGGAGTGTGGAATGGATTGAAGCGTGTCCATTAAAGTATGAATATTGGCTATCTTAATATTTATCTGAGCACTAACTGCATATATGTATAGAGATGATAATCTGGACCAACTGATGATTGCTGGTTTAGCATGAAATATGGATATTGGTAATTATTTATCTTTTTGACATAAATGTGTTCAAATGTATCAGTGTTATGAGATGAAGTGGAGAGTGGTGGGTTGTGTGAAAGCCTGTGCTCATATACCCTATATATTAAATAACATATGTTGTGAAAACAAAAACAAATCCTTACAACATTAATTAGATTTCATAATCTCAACATATAAATAGTAATGAGTGCAATAAATCAAAGGTATCAAAAGAGTAATGTAATCAAAATCAAAGTTTTCATTAAAATCAAACCGATTTATAATTAAATAATAATAATCTATCATTGCAAAATAAAACTTTCAAAACATTAATACTCTAGCAACTTTATTTATATATGAAACTGCATCTCTTTTAAAAATGAAAGAGAAAAAAAATACATATAAAGTTCAGAATTTAAACTTAACCCAAAACACTGAAAAAATTAACTCACATTTCTACCATTACAATATATATATATATATAAGTTGAAACAAAGATTTTCATGGGTTGCATATATAAAAGACATATTTTGTGGGTTCATCCATGTTAAAAATTTTAAATATTAATATTACGATGTTTTGACTTGGTCACACAAGTCATCCACTGGGTGATAAAAGGTAGAAAGACCGTACCTTTTATCACCCAGTAGATGACTTGTGTGACCAAGTCGAAACATCAGAATATTAATATTTAAAATTTTTAACATGGATGAACCCACAAAATATGTCTTATATATATAAAAAGTACATCTTTAAAAACTTTTATCCACTTGGGAGCACTTTCAACTAGTTTCATAGTCTTTGTCAACTAACACTTTCAAACACACTTTCAAAGTCTAACTTTTCCACAATTCATTGATTTTTACATTTGCTGCCCAGAAAATGTAAAAATCAATGAATTGTGAGAAGGTTTGGCTTTAAAGGTGTGTTTGAAAGTATTAGTTGACAAAGACTACAAAGCTAATCAAAAGCACTCCCAGATGGATAAAAGTTTTTAAAATTGTGCTTTATATATATATTTATGTTACTGTATTTATTAATATTTAATTAAAAGATTAAGTATAAAACTTTAAAGAAATACAGATATTGAATAAGAATATTATTACATATATAAATATATTTTTCTTTTTTTATCAATGCAATCCTCATTTCTTCTTTACCGTATCTCAAACATTTCTTGATACAGAATCTCATATCATCTTTTATTACATATATATTTTAATTAAAGGGCATTTAAATACAGACTTTTGGGCTCCCTTTAGTCATCAACTCTATCCTATACAATTGATCCATCACCACGCACATGCAAAAAAAAAACTAAATGATTTCCAATATAGATATTTTGTGGTGAGCCAGTACTCATCAGTTGGTCCAAATCATCATATTAAACACACATATTGTAGATCATTTATCTTTTTCACATGTATGTGGTTATTTGTATCAGTTATATAGGATAGAATGGATGACAGAAGGGAGTTTGAAAGCCTGTGTTCAAATCCCCTTTAGTTATATCTAACTTAAGTATATATACTATACTTGTATTTAAATATTATATAATAATAAAAGAATCAAGTCATTCATCAAGTGACTCAATTCTCAAAGTTTGTATTACAAATGTAATAAAATGAGCATCGTAATAGCTCTACACAAGCTTCTCTAATTAATGTTGCAAGGAAAAGCATTTAAATGATCTCTATCTAGAAACTCTCACATCCCCAACCTAGTTTCAAGCTATTGGCTCTCTTCCATGAGGCATTAAAAGCTTCAGACATTAGATCTAAAATACCAACTAAAAGCCAGCTATTATCTAATATTTAACTATTAAGTAGAAAATCCTAAATTTTCAGACATCTACCTGTTTTCAAATCCAGTTATCTAACTTATATAGCAATATGAGCTTGAATGTATATATATATATTATAAATTTCCTTTTCTTACCAGATGAGCTAGATCAGTTATATCTCCTATGATGGAAATTTGATACTTCTCCTTTATACCACTCTCATGCAAAATAAATGACTGATTTTTATCCATTTTTATTATCTTGAGAAAAAGTAAATAATTATTGTGCTACAGAGGTAGTTTCTATTTGGGGGGAGGGGGGAGGTCTACTTCTATAATCCTCATTGCAATTCAATCATTACCAACAATTCACTATTTCAGAGACTCAGGAAATTTTATAAACAATCTTTGCACATCAGGTCAGCTAGACTTATCAAACACCTGAATCTCCTATATTTATATAAAAAAAATTCAAATCGCCCTCCAAATGATATGTTTTTTAGTAATGCCCTCTATGAATAAATATAAAGTCTTAACTTCAAATAGCACAACTCAAAAGTGTGTTGCTGAAAAATGTTTGGGAGAGTGATTTGAACATTTTGCATTGAGTTTTCAGCTAGGAATATGCACTGGGATATTTTCTTTTATGGGTGTGTGTGAGCATGGGTGAGTGTGTGTGTGTGGAAAAATATAAATAAAAACAGTTAAACATTACTTTGTTTTTTTATTTTTTAAAAATTTTTAAAAATCAAAATATATTGACAATTGAAAACAAGAATTAAATAAACTAAAAAATTAAATTGTCAGAATATTTATTTATAAAAAGTTCCGTATTTATCTCTAAAAATATTTCGTGTAAAATTAATCATCTTTTAAAAAAAATTTCTGCATCTTTGCACAAACATAACAAAAAATATTTTGAAAGCAATTATAATCATATACACATATATCTCAGAACAAAGAAACTCTACTATATATATTTTTTCAAGTTTTTTGTTTCTTTTACCAGTGCACAGCTCTGCCATATTCACAACAATTGGTCAGTCCAGAAATGAGGCCAACCTCTTTTCTATTAATGCATTTTTAAACACCCATTTCAATTTCAAGTAAGATCTTTTCTATGAATGCATTTTTGAACACCCATTTCAATTTCAAGTAAGATATATATAACCCATGTTACAATTTAAGTCCATAAATACATTTTTAGATATACTTAAACTTAACTTCATATGTATATTTTTTAAACTTCTATTCTATCACACATTGTTAAAACATGGAAAACATAAATAAATAATCCACGAGATATGCATTTCGTATTGAAGCAGCACTCATAAATTGGCTCAGATCACAGCCTTTTACTAGCTATGATTATATATCTATAAATTACAGTAAAGTAAAAAATATATATGTATATGAAAGCATATAATTATGAGTACGAATTAACCAACACAGCTAACTTAAAGCAAACAACAGATCTGTCTCAAATCTGCCTTTTTTAAATATTATTTATTAAACTAGATTTCCATCCAATAGTCGATTAATCATTGCAATAAAAAAACAAACAGATAACTATTTGCCAAATCATGTATCATTCTGTTTAACTTTTAATTTTTAATATTATTTATGTAGAACTTTTGTAATCCACACAACATTGCATATCTATATATATATTGTAACGAGCACAGACGTTCGTTACATTGTTTTTTTTTTTATTAAACATGAAAGTAAATTAAAAAGTTCGCATTTAAAAATTTTCTT